>PVKU01007330.1:0-89260 GCA_004027475.1 Anoura caudifer
CCACTAGAACAGGAGCAGAAACACAGAAATGGAGATCACATGGAGGGTTAGCAATAGGGGAGTGGGAAGAGGAGAGAGGGGGACAAGGTACATAGAACAAGTAGCATAGATGGTAGGTAGAAAATAGACAGGGGGAGGGCAAGAATAGTGTGGGAAATGTAGAAGCTAAAGAACTTATGACACATGGGCATGAACTAAATGGGAGAATGTGGGTGGGAGGGGGTGTGCAGGGTGGAGAGTAATGAAGGGGGGAAATGGGACAACTGTAATAGCATAATCAATAAAATATAATTAAAAAATTGCAGTAAATAAGTACCTATAATAATAATTTTAAATGTAAATGAATTAAATGCTTCAATAAAAAGACATAAAGTAGTTGAAAGAATAAGAAAATAGGACCCATTTATAAGATCTCTACAAGAGACCCACCTCAGAGCAAAAGATACCCACAGACTGAAATTGAAGGGATGGAAAAAATATTCCACACAAATGGGAATGAAAACAAAAAAGCTGGTGCATGGAAATATTTATATGAGACAAAATAGACTTCAAAACAAAGATCATAGCAAGATGCAAATGAGGACATTATATAATACTTAAGGAACTGATTCATCAAGAAGAGAATATAACAATTGTAAACATGTGCACCCAACATAGGAGCACCTAATTATATAAAAAAAGTCTTTTTTGAAATATGTTACTATTTATGTATGCTATTACAGTTGTCCCAATTTCTCCCCATGCCCTTCTCCACACAGTCCCCCGACTTCCTCATAAAGAAAGTTTTCATGAATATTAAAGGAGAGACTGACAGTAATACAACAATAGTAGAGGATTTTTATACCCCAATGAACATGGATAAATCTTCCAGACAAAATAATCAACAAGGCAAAAGTTACCTTATATGACACACTGGACTAGATGTATTTAGTTGACATCTACAGAACATTTAATCCCAAAGTAGCAAAATATGCATTCTTTTAAAGTACACAAAGAACATTCTTAGATAGACTACATGTAAGGACTCAAAAGCAGTCTTAATAAATTCAGTAAGATTGGAGTCATATCAAGAATCTTTTTAACAACAATGGCATGAAACTAGAAAACAATTACAATAATAAAACCGAAAAATACTCAAACACATGGAGGCTAAATAACAGGCTACTAAACAATGAACTGAATAATAATGAGATCAAAGAAGCAATCAAAAATTACCTATAATATTCCAAAATTGAATCAGGAATAGTAAGAAAATCTGAATAGACCAATTACAGCTAATGAAATCAAAGCAACAATCAAAAAATCCCCAGAGAACAAAAAGCCTGGAGTGTATGGCTTCACTGGCAAATTTTAGCAAATATTTAAAAAAGAAGTAGCACATATTCTTCTTAAACTACTCCAAAAAATTCCAAAGCAGGGAAGATACAAGCTTATTTTATGAGGCAAACATTATCCTAAATGAAAAATTGCAGCCCAGTATCCCTTATTGAATATAGATGCTAAGATTTTTAACAAAATATTAGCAAACTAGATCCAGCAATACATAAAAAAAGAGCATATACCATAATCAAGTGGGATTTTATCCAGGGGTGTAAGGTTGATGCAATATTTGTAAAGCAATAAATGTGATACATCACATAAACAATTTGAAGGATAAAAATTGCATGATCATATCAATAGAGACAGAGAAATCTTTTGATAAAATTCAGCATCCATTTGTGATAAAAACTTTTGGCAAAATGAGATTAGAGGAAACATACCTACATAATAATGGCCATATATCACCAAACCACAGTCATCATCATACTCAATGGGGGAAAAAAACAGCATTTTCCTTAAGATCAGGACAAGACAGGGATGTCTGCTTTCACCAATCCTATTCAATGCACCATTACTGGAGGTTCTAGCTACAGTAATCAGAAAAGAAGAAGAAATAAGATGCATGCAAATTAGAAAGGAGGAAGTAAAACAGTCATTATTTGCAGATGACAAGATAATATATATAGAAAACACTAAAGACTCCACTAAAAAAATTTAGAACTGATAAAATAATTCAGTAAAGTAGCAGAATACAAAATAAATGTTTAGAAATGCATGGCATTTTATGTGCTAATAATGAAATGTAAGAGAGAGAAAACAAGAAAGCCATCCTATTTGCAATTGCAACAGCAACAACAAAAAAACTAAGGTACCTGGGAATAAATTAACCAGAAGGTAAAAGACCTGCACTCAGAAAATTAAAGGATATTGAAAAAATTAAGAAGATACAAATAAGTGGAAATATGCACTATTTTTATAGATAGCAAGAATTAACATCATTAAAATATCCTTACTACTCAAAGCAGTCTATAGATAAAACACAATTCTATTAAAATACCAATGGTGTATCTCACAGAACTAGAACAAATATTCCAAAAATTTATATGAAACTACTTAAAACTCCAAATAGCCTTACAGCCCTGAGTAAGATACACAAGGTTGGAGGAATTATGCTATATAATATTAAACTATACTACAAGGCCACAGTTAACCAAAAAGCATGGTACTGGCAAAAAAAGTCATGTAGATTAATGAAATGGAACAGAGAGCCCAGAAATAAACCCACACATTTATGGTGAATTAGTATTTGATAAAGGACGTAAGAACATAAAGACAGTCTATTCAACAAATGGTGTTGGAAAAATTAGAAAAAAATGCAAAAAAAAAAAAAAAAAAAAAAAAAAACATTAAAAAAAAAAAAAAAAAAAAAAAAAAAAAACATAAACAAAATGAAAAGATACCCTTTATGAGAGAATATATTCACCAATGGCACATAAAATAAGGGATTAATATCCAAAATTTATAAAGAACTTATAATACTCAACACCACAAAAACAAACAATTCAATTATAAAAATTGGAAGAGGACCTGAACAGATAGGTGACCAATAGACATATGAGAAGATATCAACATCACTAATCATCACTGAACTGTAAATTACAACCACAATGAAATATCACCTCACAGATGTCAGAATGGCTATCATCAATAAATTAGCAAGTGCTGGCAAGGATGCAGAGAAAAGGGAACCCACATGCACTGTTGATGGGAATGCAGAATGATGAAACCATTGTGAAAAACAGTGTGGAGTTTCCTTAAAAAATTAAAAATGGAACTGCCTTGTGACAGAGCAATTCTACTTCTGGAAATACATCTGAAGAAATCTGAAACACAAATTTGAAAGATTATATACACCCCTATGCTCACTGCAGCATTATTTACAATATCCAAGGTCTGAAAGCCATCCAAGTGCCCATTAATAGTGGATAATGAGTGGATAAAAAAGTGGTACATTTGCACAATGGAATACTACCTGGCTGTGAAAAAGAAGGTAATCTTACCTTTTGTGACAGCATAGATAGACCCAAAGAATATTATGCTACGTGAAATAAGCCAGTCAGGGAAAGACAAATACCATATGATTTCACTTATATGAGGAATCTAATGAACAAAATAAACTAACAGCCAAAATAAAAACAGCCTCATAGATACATACAACAGACTGACAGCTATTAGAAGTGAAAGAGGCTAGGGGGCTGAGTGAAAAAGTTGAAGGGATTAAAAAGAAAAATTACACATAGACACTGGAAAAAATATGGTGGTAGCCAGAGAGAAAGGGGGATAGTGAGAAATGGAAGAAAGCAAAGGGGTGTAAATTCTGGTGAAAAGAGGCTTTACTTTGGGTGGTGAATAGATGATGCAGTATGCAGATGATGTGTTACAGAGCTGTGCAGTTAAAACAGTATGGCTTTATTAACCAATGTCACCCTCAATAAAGCAATAAAAAAATATCTGTTTTCCTCAAAATTATAAAGATATTGACCTTTGCTTTATTCTAGAAAGCTGATTATTATAGCATTTATATTTAGCCCTATAGTCTGGATAGAATAAATTTTTGTATATAATGGTAAGGAAATATGGAGAATGACTTCAAATGTAATAGAAAAGGAGTCAAATATGTAGACTTAGAAAACAGAGGTACACATTTCCCCCACATTTTTATGTTATTCTTACATTTAAAGATATAATTTGATTCAATTTTATGGCTTCATGTCTTCATTTGTAAAAATCGTCCTTTTTAAAGGAGAAAACAAAAAACTTACTTCAAAGTCTAGTGTATCAGTAATACACTATTTATGCCAATACCTTTCCTTATTTTATTTCAAATAATAGAATGCAGTCTTAACTATGGTCTGCCATATTTTGATGACCTGGTAATTGATGTGGCAAGACAGTACTGTGTGTGACATGTTGGTAGTCAATAGCCTTTGATAAGTTAATAAATTAATGTATTGTTGCAAAAAGATGTTTAATAATTAGAAGGATTGCTCACAGATTTAATACATAACTGCACAAAATACATATGTCAGAAATATTCTAAGTCCCTTAAAATGGTCATGCTGTTCAAAATTCAAAATATTCTCAAATATAGGAATTTTTATTATTTTCCTTTTGCAAATGAATAAACAGAGGTAAAAACTTGTCTAATATCTTACACCTAACATACGGGAACCTAAGATTTAAAACCAGATAGGAGAATACATATTCTTATCTATTATGGTACACTCTCTTCTATTTAAATTTTATAGTGATACAGTTATTTCTGGTGTTAGAAAAAAGAAAAACACATTGCAAACACATTCACTGTAAATTATATTTCAGTATATATTAAGCAACAAATATGGATGTTTTTAACTCATTGTAACTACATTTAGATAGATCATAGCAGATATGGCATCCTGAAGAGTTATTTCTGAGTTTGTCTATAATAAGGCAAAATGATTTCTACTCTCTCCTATTGAAGTATTTAGGGATGAACTCTTTGGAATTATTATCTGATTCTCAATAAAGACATCACAAGCAATTTTGTGATAACCTAATTGAATATATATATTGACATCATCTTGGTATGAATATAGAGATTAGGTTATGAAGCTCTAAGTAGTGCTTTATCTCCTGTGTTACTCTCTCTGTACCTCCTGTATGGTAAACCTCTTGAACTTAGGAGAGATCCTTTTGGAACAGGGTCATTTCTTTAATGTTGGGATCATGTGGTCACTACTTGACATTGTAAATTTATTGGATGTTGATTAATGTCTAGCACCCAATGCCATACTAGGAAATACATAAAGGTTATTAAATAATGAAAATACTTTGGAGTAATAAATTCTTAATTCATTAATAAATTTAAAATAGCACTAGGGAAAGTCCCTTGATACATATTTGAAAACAATGTTTACTCCAAAGAAATGAAATATAGCTACATTTTAAATCTAAAGAGATGCAGGATGTTTGCTGCTCTTTAAAGCTCATGACAAATTTTTTAAAAATTAAATTCTGGTATATTACGTTTGTGTAAGTTAGGTATTGTTTTACAAGGATTCACATTTTTCTTTTAATTGAAAGTTATTTTTGGAAGACAGTGTGTTAAGGTATCAAGTAATAGAGTTAGTTACCTTGGGTTTTAATCATAGCTGAAATACCAGTTAATTGCATGTCTTAGGACAAGTTGTTTTCTCTGAGGTGCAAATGTCTTATTCTCTAGAAAAATACATTTTTTTTACATCTTAAAAGTCTAATATTCTAATGTGAACACTAACATCTGACGATATCATATAAGATATTAGAGTATGCTGAACGGTACAATTTTGAGTATTATATATATTCTCAGGATAAAATGTTTTCATTAGGAAAAAATAACTGTTGATAGCCACTTCCTAAAATTAAAATTTTACTAAGATAAAAATGATAATAATTTTCTGATGGAGCAATAACCCACAAATTTGATATACCTCTCCAGGGAGAAAATAGTAGATTACTACTATTTGACTATGTGTTGCTCTTTCAAGTTCTCCATATTGGAACTTAATAATGAAAGTCATCTAGAAATTGGAAAGAAAATGGGTTACTTGTGTTTTTATTTTGTTGTCTCAGTTTTCTTCCCATTTCTGTGATGTATGTTTATAGATTATTACAGGAAAAGAGATGGGATCTTCACTATGTTAGATCAATATGAGATAATGTTTCTAAATATACCTTTATGGGGGTGGGTGTCAGTTTAAGAGAAACAATCAGTTCAAGCTGAGTTATTCTAAATGCCTAAAAAAGGGGGAAAAAGCAATATCAACTAACTAGCTAGGCAGTTATCAAAATAGCATCTTCCTCATTAGTTTTTTAAAAGTGCAACACTAGTACATAATCTGACTAGTAATTTACACAATAAACATAGATGGTTATATGTAACTATATTTCTAACTAAAATATATATTAAATTCAGTTCTCTGGCCTACATAGTATTTGTTTGAAAATTGGGCTACAGCTACTTCAGTTGTCAAATAGAACTAATCAGTAACTTCTTTATTTTATGTGAATATATGAATATTCTGCTTAATACTTTACTTTGAAGAACAAAGTAAGAATATTTAAAGTTAAAGAGTTGTTCAGAAATGATGCTAATATTTAATTTCATAAAAAGCAGAAATGGTGCTTAGAAAGCCTTCTTGTACCTATGAATTAATGGATAAGCTCTTGTATCTTGCCATAAAGAACACAATAAGGAAAAGGAGGATAGATAAGGCTTAATATGAACCTACTTAATAAAATAGTAAATAGAAATTTCCCAGTTCTAAGTTAATATAAAACATCTTTTAAAAATTTTTCTTTCAAATAGCATTTTCACTGAGGACTTCAATCTTCATCTTCCTTTAAGATCCATTGGCTTCTGAGATCCATCCCTCACTGGTTCTCCATTTTATTTTACTTCATCCCTTACTCTTGTTCCCTTTCACCTATTCTTCCACTGATAATTTAACAATTTAACAATATTCATTTTCAAGGAACTATTCATGAATGTCTTGCTTTCTTCATATATCTTCTTATTTTTAATTTGATACTATTTCCAGACTTCAACTATAACTCATTTATCCATGCCAAATATCAATTTTGAGTTTCACTCATCGATGTTCAGTTAGTTAATAAATACTTCCAACAGATTGCTTAAAAAACATGTCTAAAAGTTATTTTTCAAAACATCTCCCCTTTCCTGCAATATATTCCTAAAATTACTCATTAATAGTTCTATTGGTCATTAAGGAGTCTTTCTTTTATAAATTACCAAATTCCCAACCCAAATTGGCTTGGAGGTTGGCGTGAGGAGAAGAATTGTCTCATATAAGTCAGTTGTACAAATTTTTATTCCTATCAGCAGTGTATAAATGTTGCTTTAGATCTACCATCTCACATGAATTTGATGTTAACTTTTAACATTAGTTCTTCAATTTAGAGAATATGAATTGTGGTTTAAAGTTTAAATCTCTGGTTTCTATCTATTTGGTTGAACTTTCTTAGAATTTTGACTATTCATGTTTTTTCTTCAATGAAGTATCAGTTAAAGTTTTTAGCACATTTTATGCTAGTTTGACACCTTTTTATAGTTTATGTACTAATCCTTTAGAGATATTTGCACTGTGAATTATTTCTCCCAATAATCATATAATTGGATGTATCAATATTTTCTACATTTTGCCACCTGTTCATTAATACTTTCTTATTCAGAGGGAGTAAAAACATTCTTTTAAATTTGCTTCTTTTGACTTTTCCTTTTACTAGGGTTCCCTATTATATCCCACAGGTTTGTTGTCCATACCTATGTCAATATCATAAATGACTTTAGATTGTTTTTTTCTTTGCACTTACTTGATTAGTTCCATTTGTTAATGTGTTTTAAAATTTAATTTTATTAAATCTATAGGTCCAATTGAAATTGTCACTTTCAGATTATAATATTTTTTCTAGTCCTGAGCATGACATTTTTCTCCATTTATTTTGATGTGTATTTTCTGATATATTCCTTATTTTTTATAAATTTTCGTATAAATAAAATTGGTATCATGTATTATTTTTAATACTCATTATACCTGATGTTTATAAATGTAATTAATTATATGTACTGACTTTGCACCCACAATTTTGCTAAAACTCATTAATATAATAATTTATGTGTAGATTCTACAGTGTTGTCTATATAAAAATTCATTAACAAAAACGTACATATGTGCAATAACATACATAGGGTGTATATTTGTGTACATACACATATTAAATTATTTTAAATTAACATGAATTTAAAACAATATCTATGATTTTTGTTAACTTTTCTTTAAGTTCTTAGCATATTATAATAAAAATGTTGGTATAGTCTTAATTTAAATTATTTGTGAAAAATATTGATATTCAAATAATTCTATATTATATTTTATGAAGAAAGTATTTGACTGGGATAGGATAGTTGAAGACAATTTCATGGAGGAATTTGTACTGCAGAGTTGAGGTGAAGAGGCATGGTTATAGTATTTGAAAAAAGGAAGAACATGCAAACATATTTTTGGGAATACATAATTATACCCCCCACACATACACATGCACACCTACACACATTAATAGCTTAAATACTCAGTGACCTATAATTCTGTGAACCTGTATAAAGTTCTACCCAAATACAGTTTTGGGCAAAAGTAGGTTTACAGTTGCTCATATGGAAAATAATACAATAGTTAACAAATAATATGAGTACAAGAATAAACTCTGGTTTGTACACTCACAACTGTGAACTTACTTTTTCCCCAACCTGATATAATGTGAACTCAACTGACAGTTATTTATTACAAGAAATATAATCTCTTCCTTTCATTTTTATTTAGAAAATAGTGAGAAGTCTATCTTTACATACAATGTAAAATCTATCTTTACATACAATGAACCTTCCTTTGGTAGACTACTAATTTGATTTTCTGGTATTTCTAAAGGTAGTAGTAGAAGTAATAATGGGGACCCTGTTTTTCTAAATTTCTTATTGCTGGGTTAAATTGTTAAGTTTATACTCTGAATAAAAAATTTTCAGTTCCTATTTTAGTAATCTTAGTTTCACAAAAATATGCCTCAAAGTATCTTATTTTGGTGTGTATATGGTAGTTTAAAGCAATAGATTCTTATAATAGTATATGCTTTAGTTTAACTATAAGTTTGCTCAGCAAATGTTGACATAGTACAGTTTTCTCATATTAAACCTGTATGAACAAATAGTAAAATGTGATAAATAAAAGTAGATCCTAGAAAACAATTGTATAAAGAAGGCATATAAGCACTGATATTTCTCTTAAAATAGAATAGAACATTCATGTTGGCCAGGAATTCTGTGTTCTTTAAGTAATGTACAATTTTAAATAAGCCAATATTTTCTTAATGAGGTTTTGCAGTGTTAAATTATGTGAAAAAAGGTAAGATACTGGCCCAATGAGAAAAAAGTGAAAGGAATATGAACAATAATAGTCAAGAAATTATGCTTATTATGTATGCATGTGTATACATAATATTTTATATACACACATATGTGCATGTGTATATATGTATATGTGTACATATAGCATATATATTATATGTATAATCTTTAGCAAAGTTCATAGACTGATTCATTTATCACCTGAGTAGAATTAAACAGTAAGCACTTGTTAAGTGAATAGTGCAGTGAATACTAATACCAGGAGAAAGTCTAATAATTTCTTGTAAGTTATTTTTAAAAATGAAGCCAAAAGATAAAGTAGTTGATAAAAGTGATTGAACACATATGATAGTATTTTGAGTGAACAAATAAAGTAAAATAAAAGTAAAGCTACCATGAGTATTTAAAATTAATGTTTACAGTGCACAAATTGAAGAATGTTTTTACTCAATATAAATTTTGTTTAAAGATTTTAGAGTGACTAATAGTATTTGAATTGATTTGCTGAACAAATAAATTATATAAATACACTAGACCAGCAATTTTTAACTGATGTGCCACAAGATTTTTTAAAATGTGCAATACCTGATGACTTTGGGGCACTGACCTCTTTTCCATTAGATTGTCAAATTAAAAAATGACAACAGCCAACACAATAGGAGCCTCGTGTGAATGAATCAAAACTATACCTATTTTTGCTGGATCAGCAAAAAATATATATTTTTGGTGTGCTGCGGAATTTTAGTGATTAGTTTTTGTGTGTCATGAGAGGAAAAGGTTGAAAATCACTGCACTAGATGCACATATATGAAATAAATGTCTATGGGAATTTAAAATAACTAGCTTTTTTATATGGAAATTAAAAACTGCAAAAGAATATCAGGAAGTTAGGAGGCCTCACTAAAAATGCACATCTCTTTATTAGTCCATGAAAATAAAGAGCTAGTTACCAAACCGAAGTGTGTTTAATAAATATGCATCCAAAAGTTGTATATTTTTCAAAATAAAAGTATGGTCATGGTAATGTTTACTTTTATGTAATATCTTTCATTTTGTGTGGTCCCTTCATTCTTCCAGTTGTGATTAAATAAATCACTAGTATATTCAGAAAAGGAATCTTATGGTTGATATCCAGAAATGTTTATTGTACAAATCTATATACATTTTCGATATGAAAACTAATTGTCACTAGGCTAGAAATACTTGTAATCATAAATGATAGGTAGTATTTTCTTCTTCTCCAATTTCTTAGAAGATTATATACAATTAATAAGCAAAGTCAATGTTTCTTTAGTTTTGCTGAACATCAAAAACCAGAAAACAAATATATGTAATGAAGAGCAGTTTTAACTAATTTGACTTTTAAGGGACAAATTATTTACAACTTCATTATGCTTGTTATACATCTAGACATCTAAATTCCTTGCAGTGGATACAAATGTCAAACATTTAGATTTTTATAAATAAAGGCTTTCCCTGGTCCCACAGTACAATTTCTTAGAGAAATGAGTGTTCTTTTGCAATTGAAAGGTCCCTGCAGCTATGTTTGATAGAACTGCCAAAAACCATCTATGAAACTATTAAGAGTGAAAAACTATTATATTTGAGTTCAGCATTGTTTTGGAGACTGAATCTTATATACTATATGGCTATATTTTATTTGATCACAAATGGCAATTGGAATTGGACTGAAAATTTTTCAGTTATTTTAATTTATTTCATATATTTAAAAGATAGTAAGAGAAAATGTTATCATAATAGAATGCTACCTAAAATTATATTTTTAAAAAGTACAATGTGTGAATAAGCAATGGAAATAATTATATAATAGATCAAATATATACTTATCCCAACTATTTCTGTAAACAAGTAATTACAACCTAAAGTTTGTATAAATAAGGCATATATAAAACATAAATTAATGAGACTGATTTTTAAAAGTATATAAAATCTCATTATTTTAAATTTAACTTCTGTGTGTTTCTGTGATTTTACAACATTTAACCTGCAATCATATCTGAATCCTCCTTGAAAATGTTTTAGGAAATAATGTAAGTGAAAAGCCAATGCTTGTACAGAAAAAAATAGTACTTATTCCATGTGTTATTAAAGACATATAGGAAGTAGATGTTTAAGTGTCTTAAAGGAAAAGGATAATGGCATTATGATAGTGATAAGGAAGAGACTGATAAAAATAAATATTAAATACTTATTGAATATTTATTGTCTGCTAGGCATTCTGATGCTTTGTGAATATTACCTAATTTGGTGTCTGCAACAACCCTATGAAGCAGAATATTATTATTCTTGTTATATTTGTGAAGACATTTAAACTTCAAAAAATCAAATCATTTCCCCCACATCCCTCAGATACTAAATAACAGAGCCAAATTCAAATCCTGATCTGCGTTATTCTCTGGGACTGATAAACATGTTAAAGAATGTGCAGAAGGTTAGAGTAAAGGCAGTAGGAACAAGATCCTGGAGAACTGGACAAATTTACTTCTATTCTCTTTTTATCAGAATTTGAAATAATAGCTATCATTGTCAGAGCATATTTACATATAATCACTCAAAAAATGTATCATGTATATAAAGGGAAGCAGAAAGAACTTGTAGAATTCAATTCTATGCATGAAAAAGTGATCTATCATAGGTTAAGAGCTTTGTTCAAAGTTTTGCAACCTATTGTAGACAAGTATATAATAACGTCCACAAACTGCACTTAAAACAATGCTGTCTTGACATCTTGCCCAGATGGAGATGTAGGTAGATACACTTTGCCTCCTCTCATAGCTGAAAGAAGGAAAACAACAAATTTAAAGCAAAACAAACAAAAACTGCCAGAAAATTGAATTGTATGGAAGTCCAACAACCAAGGAGTTAAATAAGAAATTTCCATCCAGACTGTTAGGAGGGGCAGAGACAGGCCGCCAGGGCTAAGATGATGCAACAAGGTGGTGCCTGGAAGAGCAGGTGGGCAAAGGTGCAAAGGGCAGTCCCACATTTGTGTGCAGATAAACTGAGAGGAACAACAACTGAGTGAAACAGACCATGCAATACACAGTTCCAGTGTGGAAAAAGGAAGCCTCAACACCTCTGGCTGTAAAAACCTATGGGGGTTGTGGCACTTAGAAAAACTTCCAGCCTCACAGGAGTAGTTCCTTGGAGAGACCCACATTGTCCTAAAACATTCAGAAACCCACCCACCTGGAAATCAGCACTAGAAGGGCCCAATTTGCTTCTGGGTAGTAGGGGAAGGGACTGAAACACAGCCAAGCATGAGCAAGAGGCATTGTTTCCTCTTCAACCACTCCACTACATATAGCACTACAATGTAGCAACCTGGATTGCCCAGCCCTGGTGAATACCTAAGGCTCCTCCCCTTACAACATGACAGCCATTCCCAAACAAAAAAAAAAATATATGGCCCAAATGAAAGAACGTATCAACACTCCAAAAATAGAACTAAGTGCCAAATAGACAGCCAAGCTATCAGATGCAGAGTTCAAAACACTGGCAATCCAGATGCTCATATAAATGGTTGAGTATGGTTGCAAAATGGAGGAAAAAGTGAAGGCTATGCAAAGTGAAACAGCAAAATATGTGAGGAACCAACAGTGAAGAGAAGGAAACCAGGATTCAAATCAACAATTTGGAGTAGAAGGAAGAAATAAACATTCAACTGGAACAAAATGAAGAAACAAGAATTCAAAACAATGAGGAGAGGCTTAGGAACTTCCAGGACACCTTTAAACATTCCAACATCTGAAACATAGGGGTGCCAGAAGGGGAAGAGGAAGAGCAAGAAATTGAAAACTTATTTGAAAAAAAAAATAGTGAAGGAGAATTTCCCTAATCTGGCAAAGGAAATAGACTCTCAGCAAGTCCAGGAAGCTCAGAGAGTCCCAAAGAAGTTGGACCAAAGGAAGCATGCAACAAGGCACATCATAATTACCTTACCTAATCTTGGGATTAAAGATAAGGGGAGAATATTAAAAACAGCAAAAGAAAAAGAAGAGAGTTACCTACAAAGGAGTTCCGGACTATCAGCTGATTTCTCAAAAGAAATCCTATAGGCAAGAAGGCCCAGGAAATCAATATTAAAAGTTGTGAAAGGCAAGGAACTATATCTATCCAGGAAAGCAATCATTTAGAATGGAAGAGCAGATAAAGGGCTTCCTAGATAAGATAAAGTCAGAGTTCATCATCACCAAGCCTTATTATATGAAATGTTAAAGGGACTTATCTAAGAAAAAGAGGAAGACCAAAACTATGAACAGTAAAATGACAACAAACTCACAACTATCAACAACTGAACCTAAAAACAAAACAAAAACAAAAAATAAACTAAGCAAACATCTAGAACAGGAACAGAATCACAGAAATGGAGATCATGTGGAGGGTTATCAGTGGGGAAGAGGAAAGGGAAGTGGGGGGAAAGGTACAGGGAATAAGAAGCATAATTGGTAGGTACAAAATGGACTGGGGAGCTTAAGAATAGTATAGGAAATGGAGAATCCAAAGAACATATATGTACGACTCATGGACATGTAAAGGGGGGTGGAATTCTTGTGAGAGCATGCAGGGCCCCCTTGGAAGAAAAAAATGAGATAACTATAATTACATAATCAATAAAATATACTTAAAAATCAAACAAAGCTATCTTTAGTATTTTGCCAAACTACAAAATCCAAAATATATATAATAAAGGAGCTGTGATTTTTGGATGAGAGACAGCACTTTACAGTAATTGCTGTAGGCAGTTTAATAGACATTATGGATTTTTATTGATTTTTAATTGGGCCAGAGTTCTATTTTTTACATTTTTTTTCTAATACTAAAGTGGCTATATTTCCCAGATTCTGTCATTGCAATTTTAGATTTCAGGTAATTGATAAATGTAACATGAAGACAGTCTTCTGATGATCATGTTAACAATGAATGTCTTCATAGGAATAATTACATCAGTGACCTTACAAGCTGAGCTTTAAGAAGAGTGTAAAAGAATGCAGAATTCAGATGTTTTGGAAAAACATAAACAAAAGTATGTGAACAATCATAATTCTCTAGTGCTATAATATCAACCCGGGTCATTGCCTCATTTTTTAAATCAAGACAAAAGAGGTATCATTCCTGCTTTATATCTGTGAGTTGTGAAAGCCTAAATCACTGAAGTTACCACGGGAATAGAATGGGAGCTTACCAAGATTAAATCCCATATCCTTTTCACTATCCCATAATATATATTTTCCTTATGAACATCTAAAACTGAAATTCTCAGTAAATGTGGAAACTAAACCCATGAGTGCAATCTTAAACTTTATATTTATTTATATAAGATGACAATATAGTATATCCATAACAGTTTGTGATTGAATCTAGTATTGCCTTTTTTTACCTATGACATCATTTTCTATATCACTTATTTGTTTTTATGCACATTTCTGTATACTTTAATTAAACAGTAAGGAAGTTTTGAGTTAGTGAAAAATTATCTTATCTTCAACCATTCAGGGATGTAAAAGAATGCAGAAAATATTTAACTCATCTAGAGAGAGTTTAACTATGTATAATAAACACATTTATTATAATGATAATGCAATGTCAAATAGGGTTTCAAAATATGCCCAGATTTTTGTTTTGAGTTTCTTTGCTAGTTTGAATTACAAAGAAAAAGGAGGAAATCATTGAGAAGTGAATATAAATTTCACTTTTTAAATGGTAGATAAAGTACTGATTTGGAAATAGACACTCAAATTGAAATTTTTTTGAAATCATCAATAGCATGCTGTTAGGTAGATTTCATATTTTAAAATGAACCATAAGTAAAAGATACTTTTTTCCAAAAAATTAAGTTGTGTTTGTTTAGAAATTAAATATTGATGACTAAAGAGTAATATGTTAATAATGTAAGAAATATTTAAGGAAAAGCATAGTATTATTTTCAACTTATTATGTAACAGTGTTTTTAATAAATAATATGAATAAGTATACATATGTTATCACATATAGTCCATGAACATATGAGGTCTGTCTGAAAAAATTCCAACCACTGTTAATATAACAAGAAAGGTTTGTACCATATCCATGTAACCTGGTAGCAAAGAAGAAAATACTCATGTATGAACAATGATGACCTCACTGTACCTAGTCAATGGGGGCAGTAGACGATATTGAGTGTACATGTGTACTGTGTGGCTGTCATATTCAAAATGACTGAGAGTACAGCAACAAGTCTGTATCAAATTTAGTGTTGAGCTTGAACATCCTCTACAAAAACATGTTTGGATGATTCAGACAGTCTTCAGCAATGATGCAATGAATGAAGTATAAATAAAAGTGTGGCACAAGCACTTCAAAGATGGTTGAAAATCTGTTGAAAGTGATCCATGTTTTGGAAAGCCTGCAACAAGCAGAACACCTGATAATGTTGAATGTGTATAGGCTGCAATCAACAAAAACTGGCAACTGACAGTGTGAGAAATAGAAGCTGATCTGGGAACCCCCAAAACTACTGTGTCTGAAATTTTGATGCCGAATCTTGGCATAATGTGTCATGGCAGAATTTGTTCTGCAGCTTCTGTTACTATAGCAGAATGAACATCATTCTGTGGTTGTTGATGACTTGATTCAAACTGCTACCAATAACACTAGGAAAACTGTGTGAGGTCCTAAAGTGCCTCCTTTGAAGGGGACTGAGGCATCGTTGTCCCTTGTAATATTTCTTGTATTTTTATCTTCTTCAATAAATGTCTCTGTGTTTCATATTACATCGCTAGATACTTTCAGGACAGGCCTCATATTATGGAATGTATCTACATATGTATACATTAAATACAATGTTTGTGTTATTACATTTGCCATAAAAACCCAAATTATATAGCCATATACATACAGTGGTACATCTGCACTCGTCATTAATTCTTTCTAGAACTCGTGATGAGTACCAACACCAATGAGTATCAAACGATGAAGCATTTTCTCTTGTGGTGCCTCATTGTGACTCATACAAGTGGCAAATGCTACAGTTCCCAAGAAGCGCCGAGTGCTGAAACACTTTTTTTCTTGTCAAAAGGCAACAACTATAGGGTTTCACAAGTTCTGAAGCCAATGACTACCAATGTATGACTGTATTTTCATATATATAATGAATTTAATCACATAGTCAGGCTTTTTTGTATGCATGACACCTATTTTCCATGTTAGCAATTTAGTGTTTTTCCTCTGTGCTTGTACTTGTAATCTCCTATACACATACATGGTTGTACATTTATACATAGACACTAATATTAGGATACATATGCTAGTTTTGGGAACTTCGGTATTTTCTTTAAAAATTAGATAATATATTTTCTTTGTGTCTTGATTATTTTATACTTATCTGCAGTGCTTGTGAGCTGAAATAGCTCTAATTAACTACATACTAAGCATATGACATAGACAAGTAACATGTTTATTGATGGGCATTCTTTATTTCTAAATGTTTTCCCTCTGAACTATTGTACTTTTATTTCCATGGAATGGATTCCAAGGGTAAAAATTCTTGGTTGAGAGGAATATATGTGTCTCTGTGTGTTCTGTGTACTATGTACATTCTGAAATTTAATAGAGGTTTCTAAAATTGCCTTTGAAATTACTATAACATCTCACAAATCTAGTAATATTAAATGACGGTACCCTTCACTTTCCATTTCTGAAAACAATACATATTATGGATTTGTTTACTTCTTACAGACTACTGGTGCATAATATATCTCATTACTGTCACAATCTCTGTTTGCTAGGTTACTAGTAAACTTGAGCATCTTTTCATAATTTTTGGCACTTTGGATTTGTTGCTGTATAAACTATTTATATCTTTGATCATTTTTCCTTATGTTTTTCTTTTTCTTGCCTTCTTATAATTCTTTTTTGTATAATATAAATATTAATCCTTTGTCTGATTCTAGAAATGAAAATATTTTCTAGATTTACTGATATTTTATTGAATTTGCTGTTGGCATTTTTCATTATGCAGATGTTTTAAATTTCCATAAAATCAAACATAGCTCTTTTTATAGCATCTGGGGTTCCCATTTTTTGTAAATATAGTGTTTAGATTTTCTTGACACTTGTATTAATATTTAATGTGTGAGCATTTAATTTTCTTGTACATGCACAGAATGTAATGTGTGTGTTAATTGCCCTCCATGTGTATATTAATCTTGGAAATATTAATGTTTTTAAGTTTCAGGTATTTTAACATAGAATATAAAAGTATAGAATGGATTTCCATTTACTCATACCTTGTTTTTTGATCCTTAAATAAATTTATACAATAAGCTTCACATATGTCCAATATCTTTGTTGTTAAAGTTTTGTGACAATGGAGAATATATTTCTATTCCTAGGTGTTTATTGTTAACATATAAAAGGATAAAATCAACACTATAATAATAACTTTTGAACTTAAAATGTCTCCAAGATTTTCTAAATTGATTATCACCTAATTAAAAGTAAATTCTTTTATCTCCTTGTAGATATTACCAAATATAGCTGTTTTGTCTCAACACTTAATACAAGTTATACACACACACACACAAAATTAAAAATCTTACTCCATATTTAGAGCTTTTTAGGGAATCATTGTGTAGGAAGGAATGTGTTACTAGTGGATGATCATGAGGGTTCTATTTACATATTCACAATTACTAACTATATGTTCTTGAGCAATCTAAACTGGTTTACTGTCTATAAAATAAGAATAAAGTCTATGATATGATTTTTTTTATCAATGGGACCTATGTTGGCACTTTGGAAACTACAAATGTTATGTAAATATAAAATCACTGACTAGAAATTTCAAACTCATCAAAAGTAGGAAGTAGTTATTTTACTCAGTTGAGTTATAGTATGCAAGAATTTGTAGTTAACTGAATTCATCTCTAAAAGCAAGATTTAGAGATCATGATTGTAGAAATAACATCTCATTTTAATAATTGAAGCTTCTATTTATCTTCAAACCTACTGTACCATTGTATTTAACAAGAAAAAAATATAATCAGCCAAAAAGTGCATATTAAAAGTTCTGAAATATTTAGAAGTAAACTAAAAATACAAAAAAGGAACTTACAGAACATTATATATAACATGTTCCATGAATCTTGGATAAAATAATAAACAATAAGAAAGTTGAATTAAGTATTAGAGTTGATTTATGATATGCAATTCTGGATATGCTTATCATTTTATTACAGTGTATAATGCAGACAATACATTTATAATGGCAACAAAATAGAAATATTAATTTAATAGGCAATGCCTATTGGGTTTAATGTGTTAAAATACTTATCAATTCTTTAATTTTTATCATTGAAGCTATAATACATGATGGACACATGTTAACAGTTATAAATTCAATGCTTTAATATTTAAATAAATCTATATTTAACCTAATGGTACTGAAAACTGTCAGTAACCTCCAAAATATCACATTTGGAAATATAATAAACCATTACAATCTTTAGGCTAAAGATAAATGCTGTTGTCATAATAATTGTTAAAACATTTTAGTAAGCCATTTTATATAAAATAAAGAAATTGCTATTTTAAGAGACTGCCTTTGAGTTGAATCATACAAGTGTGTCAGTTCTGGAGTGTCATTTTGAGAATTATCAGCAAAATAACTATCTTCTCTGAAGACAGGTATGGGGAAGAATAATTTTCTCTTTACCTTTCTAGATTCTTGACTGAGGACCCTCCTACCCATAATTTTAAAAAAAATGGAAAAGGAAATCTAACAAAAATTTAATACCATGTATACTTTCCATATACATGGGAAATATCCAGGAAAACTGAGTAAAACCCCCAAATGGCCCAAGCCACCATCTTTGGCTAAACACAAAAGAAGATATTGAAGGAAAGGAAGGAAGACAATTATGAAGGTTATCAGGCAAAGCAAACTACAGAATAGTTGTGGTGCAGAAAGTAGAAGTTACTAGTCTTCTCCCTTGATGAAAAGTTTCTAGAGATTTAGTCATCCCCCTCTCCTTACAAGTGGAGATTTTCCTTATAAGTAAAATGTCTCTTTTGGAGGGAAAGCTTCTACTTGGCTTTTAGAAATTCTCCTGTCTGTTTCTTAAAAATAATTAGTTCAAGATAATCCTTATGTCAAAGAGACATGTTTTAGGATGAAGTAATTTGTTTCCCTTCATAGGTAAGGTGTCAGGTATATTTGAATTTGGCAACATTCTGTGCTAGCTACATCTAGATTGGCCACTCTGAAGTATATAATTTTACCATGACACATTATTTGTGGTAGAAGTGTGTCAGTACAACCTGTCCAAGGTAAGACTAAAACTCTGAATTTTCAAGCAATAATTGTCCTTTTTGTTTCCTTTTTCCTTTTCTCTTTTGAGCTCACCATGTACATACATATGAATGAGAGCACTATAAATGAATGCTAAATTAATTTTATACCATTTATTTGAAACCATGTTAAGAGACAGCATGTTTTACTCTGCTATGTTTTTGGAGCCACCTCCAATTAAAAATATTAAAATGAATTATATTGCTTAAAATTCTTTATGTATTTCTTTAGATTTGAGGTAGTTGAGTATAACCAATACTAACCTAAAAATAAAAGGCTAGAGAAAGAAGCAACAAGTGTTGTTTTGTAATAAGAAAAGAATAGCAATTCTGGAAAGTACTAATTCAGGCAGAAATCCAAACCATCTTTTGATTAAGATGTTAAGGCAAGTGGTATTTATAAGAAAGGGAAGGGAAATAATTACATGACTAAAAGGAAGGGAATTCTATTGGTAAACAAAAGAAGACATTTCTATAGATGCCAAACTAAATTATTCTTCAGCAGTATAAGGTGGTGGTAATTCTAAAGAATGTCTTTAGTTTTCAGTAGTATAGTGGGGTGTGTGCATTCCTCCTATCAGTTTAGCAAACAGTTTAGAAAAAAAAATGTGCAGTTTAGTTCAATCCAAGGCTATTTTTCCCAATCCAAACATTCCAAAGATTTAAGGAGTAAGACAGGCAAGGCAATTCCTCTGATATGTCAGCTCCAACTCAATTTTGAAGGGGCTCCATTTACATTATTTTTCAAACAAGCCTACACTTATTTCCTTGCTCCTGTAACACCAAGCATGGTGCTACCTTACTGGTGGTTCTTCATAAACATTTCTTCAGGTGAACCACGTTAAAGGAAGGATAGATGGATAATGTATTATAACTCTTGTTTTTCTCTCTAGCCCAGAATGTTTTTTAGTGGATGCTATGGATTTGATTACATAAAATGCACCAGCCATTGATCTTTAACTAACATTAAGTTAGTAAAAAGTCTATCATTTATCTTAAGAAGCACCTTAAAAACTTATTAGTAATTCTGATTTCTGAATGTTGTGAAGTAATTTTGGGGACCAGGAGATATATGAGGTGGCTTTTATGCATTTTCTATTCTCTTTGACATGTAAGATTTTTATATGTAATGCCATCACTAGGCAGCATAATTGCTGAAAATACCTTTCTTCGCTGTTCCTTACCTTTATAATGTGGAGCTGTGTTGTATCTTCGTAAAAAGCTGTATGATGATTTTGCATGCCAGTTGAACTTAATTGTCTGCAAGTCTTATTTATAATCTAAAAACAGGGTTTAGAAATATTACACTAATATACCTCATGTTTTACATAAATATGTTGTATATAGTGAACCTGAGTAAGTCACCAAATTGACATATATTTATCTATACCCTGATTTTCTGTTCATATTTCTGATTGTATTTACCTAATAGAATTATATTGAGCATTCTCCTTGAGAATACAGGAATTATAATGCAAAATTATCAGTTATGTATTTAAATAAAAATACACCCTAATTCCAATCTTTAATTTTGAAATACTGTAACTCTTGCTTAGTTGATATATATTTCTCTAACTATGGATTATAAAGGACAATGTTTATTCTAAATTTTATACCAGACATGAATTATTCTGCTTCTCTTCCTAAGTAGGTTAAGTTAGAAATTATAGGTTCAATAATTTATAGGTAAAATTTGTTTGGATATTTTTCAATCTTTTAAATATTTTGTTTTATATTTAAACATCTTCTCATCCTATTGAAATTAATTAAATATACTTTTAAGAAACAAATTCTATAATAAATTAATCTATAGTGTATAGGCATTGTGAGAAATTCAGGATTAGAAAGTTTGGCCACAACTGATAAGTAATTTTGTGAGGTGCTGTATTTTTAATTAAATTTATTGGGGTGACACTGGTTCATAGGCTTATATAGGTTTCAAGTGAATATTTGTATGATACATGATCTTTATATTGCGTTGTGTGCCCAACACCCAAAGTCAAATCTGTGTCTGTAACCACATATTTGACCCCCTTTATCCTTTACTACCACCCTCACCTTATTTTGGGGTGATGAGAATTTACTGGGCACTGGAACAGAGTAAATTCTAAGAGCAACACAGAAATAAAGGAGGAAAGATTGGCCTACTTTGCAGTGATAAAACCTGAAGATGATGGATTTTATTTAATCTATATAATGTGCACCCATGTTTTGGCTCAAATTTCCAGGAAAAAAATCTTTCATTTTAATTTTTTAATTTAATTTTTATCTATTAATATCTAGATACTTGTTTTATTTTAAAGGAATTTTAACATTTATTTTTTAACATATTATGGTACAAGAAATTTTATGTAACAAATAGTTACAAAACATAAGAACAGATACAGTTTTTCAGGTAATACCCATGTATAATGTGCATCCTTATGTTTCCCTAAAAAAATTGGGCAAAAATGTGCACATTATACACAGAACGATACAGTAATAATACCATTGCATCAATGTTTAGAGAAACCTACCTATGCAAAGTACTGAAGAGTTTCAAAGATTTATAAGAAAAATTTATATCTAAAACTAAAATATTAAAAACCCTTTCTTACCATTATTTTAAAGAATTTCATAAATGCATTATGAAATAAGGAATCATTTTCCTCTGGATAAAATATATTGTCCAATGACAATTTCTACATAAAACAAAATATGCTGTTTTTGTTTCTTTTTCCAGAAAATGGATATTAAATTTTCTTCATTTGGGGAATGTTAAATTTTAATATGATTGGGTAAATAGTGATGTTAGTTGGAAAATTATTATCAGTTAATTTTATGCTATTATAAAGCCTTAAGTATGGTGAAAATTTATTGCAAAAATTATTAATGTTAGCACCAAAGTAGACAACTGAAGCAAAATCCCTAAATAAATATATTTAATGAGCTTAAATGAATTAAGGTAAATACTTAAAACTTTCATGTCTCTCATGAAATGTAAAAAACAGGGGAAATGTTTTATATTGAAGAACTGAGTCTAAATATGATTTTTACTGAATCATTTATTTTAATAGGTGTTTAGCAAGGGGGTATTAATTCGTCATTGCTTTTGCCACTAGAAACAAAATGATAATATTGAAATTAATTTTGGACTATGGTCTTATTGTCAGCACTCTAATTACCTGGCTTAATGCATAATGTAGCCTAAAGACAATAATACTGGGGAAGACAACACATCAGAAAATTTGAAATGATTAAAGCTCCAGGCAAAATGATTTTAGAGGTATTGCAGTTTGCAGAAAGAAGATTGAAATACTTGCATATTTTTAAAGGGCTTTCCCTCCCAAATGTTGAAAATAAACTGCTGCTCAAATTTGTTTCTTTTTTAGCAAGTTAGGAGGAATTTTTCTAGTTTGCTCCACTCCCACCCCATTCACATTTGAATTAAAATGATTGTATCTTACAGAACAAATATCTGTTAATAGAACAATAGTATTTCATGATTTTTTTCTTTGTAAAACAGTTTAGTACCCATTGATGAAGAAGGCTTTCAAATAACCGTAAAAGACCATTTGTTCGGTAAGCAGCTATTGAAAGTCTGTTAGATACTAAGTCTTAAGTTTGACAGAAATTATGGAAAGATGAATACAAGGTTAATAAGGCTACTCTTGAGTACTGTCCATTATTGAATTTTAATATCGTGATGGAAAATGCATGAAAATATGAATTTATGTACTATATGGTATAAATATGCAATGCAGAATGAGAATGGGGGGACTAAATTTGGACAGAGATGGAAGTTAAGAAAAGAGATGGTGTTTGAGCTAGTTCTTGATGAATAAATAATACTTTGCCTGACAAATGTGTTGGAAATAAACATTTCAGCAGAAAAAAAAAAAAAGTAGAAAATGAGACACTGCAGCAAAAGAAAGAAAGAAAGAAAGAGGGAGGGAGAGAGAGAGAGAGAAAGAGGAAGGAAGGAAGGAAGGAAGGAAGGAAGGAAGGAAGGAAGGAAGGAAGGAAGGAAGGAATATGGCATTTTCACAGAACTGCAGTTGGTTCAGTGTGTAACATCTAGGACTAGGGACAAAAGAAGATTTAAAAATGTCTAGTATTCACTGGCCAAGATGGAGGCATAGGTGGACATACTGTGCCTCCTCTCACAACCAAGATTAAGGACAGCAAAAATATAGAACCAAAAAAAATAAAAATAAAACACCCCAGAACGGCTAGAGGATTGAATTGTACAGAAGTCTGACAAGGATTCACCCAGACCGATAAAGGGGTGGAGCCAGCCACGAACGGAGAAGGGTCGCAATGGGAGGAAGAAGTATCTGGTGGTCCCAGGCCTCCCTTGTGCACTCTGGTGGTTACAGAGCACAGGGAGGCAGCAAGCAGACCAACTGAGGTGCACAAGGGAGCTGACCATGGTCACACATTTGCATGCAGATAAGCCAGGGGAAAATGGGCAGTGAGACAGACTGTGCAGCACAGGGCCCCAGCGCTGGGGAGTAGAGCCTAAAGGACACTGATTGAGAACACTAGTGGGGGTTGGGGTGCCGGGAGGGAGTCCCAGCCTCATGGGAGAGTTCCTTGGAGAGACCCACAAGGTCCTGGAATGTGCACGAGCCTGCCCACATGGAGATCAGCACCAGAGGGGCTCAGTTTGCTTAGGGAAAGTGGCAGAAGGGACTAGAATCCAAGAGAGAGCAGAGCAAGCGCCATTGTTCCCTCTCAGACCCTGCCCCCACATCCAGCATCACAACCCAGCAATTGGGTTGCCCCCTCACTACATAACAGCTGTGACCAGACCCCCCCAAAAAGGGATGGGTCAAATGGGAGAACAGATCAGGGCCCCAGAACTAATTCATCTAAGTGACCAAGAGGTAGCCAACCTATCGGATGCACAGTTCAAAGCACTGGTGATCAGGATGCTCACAGAATTGGTTGATTTTGTTTGCAAATTAGATGAACAAATGAAGGCTACAATAAGTGAAATGAAGAAAAATACACAGGGAACCAACAGTGATGGGAGGAAAACTGGGATTCAAATCAATGGAGTGGACCAGAAGGAAGAAAGAAACAACCAAACAGAAAAGAAGGAAGAAACAAGAATTCAAAAAAATGAAGAGGGGCTTAGGAACATCCAAGAGATCTTTAAATGTCCTAACATCCAAATTATAGGGTACCAGAAATGGAAGAGGAAGAGCAACAAGTGGAAAACTTATTTGAACAAATAATGAAGGACAACTTTCCCAATCTGGCAAAGGAAATAGACTTCCAGGAAGTCCAGGAAGCTCAGAGAGTCCCAAAGAAGGTGGACCCAAGGAGGAACACACCAAGGCACATCATAATTATGTTAGCCAAGTTTAAAATGAGGGAGAGAATTCTAGAAGCAGCAAAGGATAAGGGCACAATTCCCATCAGACTATGAGCTGATTTCTCAAAAGAGACCTTCCAGACAAGAAGGGGCTGGAAAGAAGTATTCCAAGTGATGAAAGTCAAGGACCTACATCCAAGATTGCTCTATCCAACAAAGCTGTCATTTACAATGGAAGGGAAGATAAAGTGCTTCTCAAATAAGGTCAAGTTAAAGGGGTTCATCATCACCAAGGCCTTATTATAGGAAATGTTAAAGGGACTTATCTAAGAAAAAGAAGATAAAAATTAGGACAGTAAAAAGGCAGCAAACTCACAGATATTAACAACCACACCTAAAACAAAAGCAAACTAAGCAAACAAATAGAACAGGAGCAGAAACACAAAAATGGAGATCACAAGGAGGGTTAGCAACAGGGGAGTGGGAGGAGGAGAGAGGGGGAACAGGTACAGAGAATAAGTAGCATAGACAGTGGGTAGAAAATAGATAGGGGGAGGGCAAGAATAGTGTGGGAAAAGTAGAAGCTAAAGAACTTATGACACATGGACATGAACTAAAGGGGGGAATGTGAGTGGGAGAGGGTGTGCAGGGTGGAGGGGAATGAAGGGGAGAAATGGGACAATTGTAATAGCATAATCAATAAAATATAATTAAAAATAAAAATAAAAATGTCTAGTATTCAATACTAAGAAAAATCTGAGCTATATTCCATGAGTAGTGGAGAAAAATAGAAGGCTTTATTAGAGGATAGGAGTATGGATAAGACTTATATCCTAGAACCTTATCTGGTAGCATTATGAAGAAAAATTGAGAGCTATTACACTGATAACAAGAAGCCAACTAATGAGACCTGAAATAACATCTTGATTATTGAGAACAGAAATCCTAGATCAAGTTAATTATAGGTAAACCAA
The DNA here is from genome assembly GCA_004027475.1 of Anoura caudifer. NCBI lineage: Eukaryota > Metazoa > Chordata > Mammalia > Chiroptera > Phyllostomidae > Anoura > Anoura caudifer. The sequence continues at coordinate 25,943 of PVKU01007330.1, forward strand.
ATTTCCAACTACTTCTAACAATACCACATATATCCATGTTTACTAGTATTCTGTTACAAAAAAAGTAAATGATGGAAATATTCTGAGAATTATATAGAATGGGAAATAGAAAATATAATTTTCATTCTGAGCCTTTAATGAAAAATTCAGTTTTTGTAAAGATTTATATTTTGGTTTCTAAGTTACAATCCATCTGCCCTTCAAACATATAACTCTGATCCTTCTTCCTCATTATGTAAACTAGAGAATGAAATTTAATTAAACCCATTCATTCCTTCATTCAATAGTAGAGCCTTGTTGGTTTAATTGATACTTAGTCAAATCAATATTGATCTGATAAAAGCAAATCTATTTCTAAACCCAGCAATTAAAACATTTAAATAGCTTCCATCTTCTTTATGATAAAAGGCCATAAAACCACTATCAGCTGCCCATAAAATCAGTGGAAAACATTAATAAATGAATTAGCATTCATTTCTGCAGGTCCCTTTTGTGAACATTCTAATGTAATAAAACACTAAATTATATGAACTCACCTGTGAGCAACAGATATCACCCATTCTCTCTCTCACACACACACACACACACACATACTTGCACACACATGCACCACTCAGACCACTGTTGTTATATTAATGAGGCCTCAAGCCTCGTATTATGAAATTTACATTTATAGAACTCCTTGATTCACATCAAGAACTCCTTAAGTGTAATTCTGTACAACTAAAATGTATATGCTATCGCTGTGCTCCTAATCAGAGAAAGGATTCATACGTAGGGGTTTTTTTTTCTATTTTAAATTCTACCATTTTTATACATAAAACATGTCTTCCAAAGAAAAGGTAGGTGGGGTTGCTCTAGTTGAAGCCTCTCTGGTCTAAAACATGGAAGCAGATGCAAAAGGCCCAGTTTTGTATGGTGCAAATTGAACCAAGAGCTTGGGTATACACATAGCAGCAATATTTCTCACTTAACTAAAGTGTCTGGTAATCCCAGGATTAAATCTTAACTCTGATGTTTTCTAAGTATTGGGTTTTATGCAAATTCTTTAATCCCTCTGACCTTCAATTTCATCAACTACATTATCATGGGATTAAAAGCCATAATGCATGTAATGTGTTGAGGACAGTGCAGTAAATCCAGAATAAAGACTAACTGTCAGACTTAAAGAAAGGTGGCTGGACACCAATAACTGGTGCTGGAGAGCAGAATCCAGGAGGTGGAGAATCTAGAAAAACAAAACTAGGAACAAGCAAATCAAGACTGTTTTCAAGAATTATAATCAGTTTCATGAGTATTTTCAAGGCAATTGAAAATTATTGCAACAAGTCATTGAACAATACTAAAAAAGACCATCATTGTTCTGCAACTTTGCCTTGAAAAGGCCTTTTGCAATGTATTTATTTATTGTATATAAAGGAGTTATAGTATATTTAATATGGAAATCAAAATATTTTATACAATCAATGAAAGATGATTGAGTGAACATACAGCAAATATATTTCAAAAATATGTTTTTTTAAAAAAAACTATATGATTAGATCTACCCAATATTTTTTAATGTATGTGGTTAAAAAAACAAAGGTTTTTAGTGTAGGTAGCTAATTTTTCTTTTGCAGCATTGATCTAATGTTTATTTAATTCTTTTTAAAGTATATGTTTTGACAGACCTTGGTATTTATTTGCACCTACATCTGACCTTGATAAAATTTAGGAGAAAGTTCCCTTGTGAAAAGGACACTAATCTCCAATGACCCTAAAATCAGAATAGAGTCTTGCTCTACAAAATCAGTCTGTTGATGTAAGCATCTGGCTGGTTTTATGCTGAAGAGCTAGATCACAGCAATTACAAGCTTGTATTTCCTGGCAGAGAGACAAGCAAGGATAGATTTCCTCTGTTTTATGTTTGTGTTAATTTAACCTGTCAAAGTTAATCATCCTGTCAAAGTGCCAAAGCACCTCTACGTCGAACACCAATGAGCTGCCTGGTGCTGTAGCCCTATTTCCATCTATGCTAGAGATGTGCTACATGTCCTTTGTTAAACCTGCTTGTCTCTCATTTTTTAAATAGAATAATTAATCATGATCTCTTATATTTAAGCTATATGACATCACTTTAATGATATAAACCCAAAATCTTATATATGTTCCCTGATTTTTTTAACTGTGAGAAAAAAGGAAAGCAAACCATCAATACAAATGTTGAAAAATTGTGTGCTTAAGAGAGTTGATCAGTTTTTTGCTTACCATTTAACACTGAACTACCTATATAATGCAGTTTTTCTTCTAAATAGACATATTTCAAATTAGAGATCTTGTAGCTTTAAGAGGGAAGGTATTTCTTAAACCTATTTTAGTTTTCTCATAGTAAGTGTAGGGATCTAGCTTTATGTTCGGATATATCCTCTTATTAACAAAGATTGACAGAATTTTCATTGGTCAAAATTCCCTTTGATACTAAAACCTTTTGGTATACTGAAGAGAGTGTACTATTTGAAATATAAAATATTTATTATATAATTATAGATATATCAGGAAAGTAATATAAACTCACTCCTGTGGGAGGATTATTTTTATGAATGTTATGTTTTTTAGTTCAAAAAATCTTACAAGAATAAGAATTTAAAATAAGCAAATTTATTGGGTAGTTTCTCTGCACTTCTTCTGAAATAATCTGGCAAGAAATGCAAAAGCAAAAATAGTCTTGATAAATAAATTATTCGATGTTTTAGACTAGCATTACATATAACTCTTTAAGGTTTATGTACATCTTTCTCAATCGGTATACTTGTCAATTGTTTGCTTTAGCTTTTTGCACTGATTCACTCCTTTGCTTCCAGGCCTCTAAATGACCTATTTTGTTTTTTAATATACATTATATTTCATAATGTGTTTTTAATAAGACATGTATGTTGGTAGTTTTAATAATGTATTAGATTTGGAATTTAAAATATTTTCATCAATAAGAGCATGTGTTTAAAACAATTCTTCCAAATTAATTTACACAGTGTTTCAATGTAAGCTCAGCTCTCCTCTCCATTATGATTCTGAAAAATTGTGAATTAAATACTTTTTTTCAGTACCTTCTTACTAGAGCAGCTAGTAAGCTAACCCTGAACACTTCAGTAAGATAGTATCCTTAATCTGTCCTCTCCTTCCCTCCTTTTCAGTCTGCACTCTTAATGTATCAAGGTTAGTCTTTTCTCTGGGGTATAAATATAAGTCCACATAAGAACTGTCCGCATCATTATCAAGATTCTTGTTAAATTTTGGAACAAACAATTTTTCTATCAATAGGATTTCATGCACTAAGGTAAAAATACGTATGAATTTAAAAGCATAGAGTCTCTCCCAGCATTTGTACTATCGTGCTTATAAGCTGTCTTTCATATACTTAAGAAGAAATAATACTAAATCCAAATCCAATCTGAAAGATGGTGCCAATGAATCCATTGTGGCTCTGTCCATCTACTGTATTAATTATCTTTTCTAATTTTTTAAAACTTTTATTGTTGTTCAAATATAAGTTGTGACACCATTTAAGTCCTAGAGGAGAACATAGGCAGGAAAATCTCAGATATTCCATGCAACAATATTTTCACTAATATGTCCCCTAGAGCAGGGGACATACAAGAAAGAATAAACAAATGGGATCTCATCAAAATAAAAAGCTTCTGCATGGCTAAAGAAAACAGTAATAAAATGAAAAGAGAACCAACTGTATGGGAAAACATATTTGCCAATGATACCTCAGACAAGATTTAATCTCCAGAATATATAAAGAACTCACATAACTCCACTCTAAGAAGACAAGCAACCCAATTAAAAAATGAACAAAGGACTTGAACAGACTCTTCTCCAAGGAGGACATACATGGACATATGAAAAGATGCTCAGTATCACTAGCTATCAGAGAGATGCAAATAAAAACCACAATGAGATACCACCTCACACCACTGAGAATGGCCATCATAAACAAATCAACAAACATCAAGTGTTGGAAAGGATGTAGAGAAAAAGGAACCCTAGTGCACTGTTGATGGGATTGCAGACTGGTGCAGCCACTGTTGAAAACAGTATGGAATTTCCACAAAAAACTAAAAGTGGATCTGCCTTTTGACCCAGTAATTCCACTGCTAAGATTATATCCTAAGAACACCATATTAATTATCTTTACAGGACTCTTCACATAGTGCACTTTCCTATTCAACATAATGACTGTGATCTCATAAAAGTGTCTTGTTACAATGACAGTCAGAGTTGTGACTGACATACTCCTCTAGACTCTATATTACACGAGGCAAGGGATCAATTTTGTCATCACCATTACATCTTCAGTAAGTAGATCTGTGTTTGGAGCATGGTATTTTATAGATGAATGATTGAGTGTATAAACTGGCTAAATGTACCAAGTTTTATATTATTCATTTCTAAAATGACTTATGTTTTCATATACAAAAACTATTTTATGTTGCAGTAAAGTTGACTTGTATTAAAAACAATTTACTCAGACTTAGTTCTTAACTGACAGCAATTAACTGCTTGGCTAAAATAATATAAAATATTAACATAAATATATAAAAATGTTTTAATAATTATTTGATAAAAATAGATTTGATAAAATAGTATATTTTAATCAGTATTATGCTAATGTTAATGTTTTCATTCCAACAAATGTTAGTTCTACTTTTCATTGTTACAAAAACACCAGAAACAGTTACATTTATGGGATATGAAAGCAGACATTAACAAAATTTATTCATTTTAGAATAATGTTTAAAGTGCAGTTTAGATTCTCTAAGAATAATGACTAAGAATTGTATTAGTTGCGTAATTTGGGTAACAAATCACCCAAAAATTTAACAGAATAAAACGGCATATATTTATTATTTCATATTTTCTGAGGGTATTTAGTTGGGGGAGACTTATGTATTTCTGACGAAGGGTTTCTCATGAAGTTTTAGTTAATTTGTTCAATGGGGCAGAAGTGAACCCAAAGACTTAATTGGAACTGAAGCTCCACTTCCAAGAGAGCTCCCTCTGTGGCTGTCACAACGTGACCTTCTGTTCTTACAGACTGTCCTCAGGAGGCTCACAGACTTTCCCTTGGGCTCACGTGGTGTTCTAAGAGTATAGCAGCAGCTTCCTCCAGAATGATTAACACAAGAAAGAAAGATGGTAACTCAATGGGTTTTATGACCTACTCTTGGAAGTCACACTTAATCATTTCCACCACATTCTGTTGTTAGAAGCAAGTCACTAAGTAATAGTTCACACTCAAGTGCAAGAGTGTGAAGGGCCATTGAACAAAATGCATAGAAGATGCTCTGTTCATATTTTAAAACTAACACAAACCCTTTAATACTTTTCAAATTCCCCTCCATCATTCGTTTATACATGAAATCTTACTTAATTCTCACTCCAACTTTACGATGCAGGTTTTGTTGTTAGTCCATTTACCCATAATATCCGAATCACAGAGAACCTAAGTGTATTTTCCAAGGGCACAAAACAAAGTGCTTATATTACATTCCAAGCCCAGGTAAGGTGGTTATAGAATGCTTGCTTTTAAATGGTGCCCTATGCTGCCTCTACAGCTGTGTTTTGCATAATCAGTGGAAACCTTTTTACACAAACAATAAATTTAGTATTTAAACTGCAAATCACAATTTACTGATTTGTCACCTTAAATATTTTGCCATTAAGAGCCTATAACTCATACAAACCTCCTTTCTAAGGCCAGAGAAATACTATTTTAACTTAACTATACCTCATCTCAATTTAAATATGATTTTAGTAATTTATTTTGTCTCATTCACACATATTATTTTACATAATATGGAAACTATGATGAAATGCACATAATCTTAGAAGTTAACTTGTATCATGTGACTTACATTAAATAACAGTTGATCTTGTTCAAATATAAAGAACACAGGCCATGTTAGTAACTGCAGAAACAAATAGTTTCTTTAATCCTAAATGGTGATATTTGATATTTACATAGATGTGTATATATAGATATTCAATAATACAAATATTTATTTTCCAACATAAATCAACTAAAATTCAAATTAGTATCAACAGACATACATCTTAGTGTACCCTTATCAGTGATTATGTTTTTTATTGGCCTAAGAGGAAATAATTTAAAACAATATTTGAAGATGATATTCCTTATAAAATTTCCTGTTGAAATCAGATGAAGATATTTACACTAAGTAGAGTGTATATTAGATTTCTAAAATGACATTGAAAGCACATCTAAATAATTTTATATTTCACACAATGTAAATTTACACAATGTAAATTTACACAATATAAATTAACATAATTATGCTAAGAGAAATTCCTTACCTTTATAACTAAGGGTACTGTAGTGTGGAAAGAGAAATGGTTTCAGAAGTAAGGGGAACCAGGAGTCAGATCTGTGAGTCTTGTAGGTTTAAAAGGGTCTCCCCAGTTATAGACAGGTGAAAGTCCAAAAACATAAGGGCCTTCTTCTGAACTGATTCTTGCGTGGAGCTTACAAAGTCTACCACCTTTGGAAGCTTATTCCCCAAACTCACTCAAGTGCATTTAACCTCACTAGAAAAGACAAAACAAAATTAAATGTAATTCCCACCTTGTAGACCATTCTCACCACAGAATGCAAGTTCACTTAAAACAAAATGTTAAACTTCAAACCTTCCTCTCTAGTGTATCCCCAAATGGAAGTGTCAACTTTATCCACACAAAACCACTTTTCATGGGAAGTGAAAAGTATTGATCTATACTTCTTCCTAATGTTTGTCTCTCTCCCACTTCTATGTGAAGTGAAATTAGATCTGAATGAGAAGAGAAATCTGGCCCTTTGTAGTTATTATGTCACACATGAGTACTACAGAAATAAATTGTTTCCAACTTCTCTATTTTTTCTAGTTTGAAATTCTATGTTGATACTTTTTAAGAGAATTTAAGGTAATTGATAGTTTTCTAATTCATTTGATCTATTTTTATTTATTGAAATTTATAAGCATGATTGAATTTGAAAAAATAACCATACTTTATAAAATCTAATTCTAATTATGCTCGATGATTTTCTGAATAGTCAAATCACTTTTAAAGCTTATAAGGCATATAATGATTTATCATTTTAATTGATTTTGATGTTGACTGGTATAAAATACTTTTCTTCCTGTAAATTTTGGAGGAAAAAAAGATACTACCTTTCAAAACTGATCCTTTGACACTGTGTTAACCATTAGCCACATATAGGTATTCATACTTACATTTAAACTAATTGAAATAAAATAAATGCAACTTCTTGGTAACACTACCCACACTTCAACTGCTCAATAGCTCATGTGACTAATGGCTGAAACATTGGACATTACAGATATCAAACATTTCATCATCACAGAAAGTTCTATTAGACAATGCTATAAAGTAATTTATCTATTTACTTTTGGATTCTTTGTAATTTAGAAACAGTAATTCTAGATTTTTAACATTATTTATTTATTTATAGAATTTGTGATCTCATGGTGATGTAAGTTAATCTCAAAAAATCATGTAAGATTTTCCCACTTGTCTAAAGCTTTGTTAATTTTTTTTATTCTCACTTGAGGACATGCTTATTAATTTTATTTTTAAAATATTTTCTTTTATTGAATCTAGAGAGGGGGGAAGAGAGTGAGAAAAAGAGAGAGGGAAACATCAATGCAAGAGAAGAGAGAAATATTGATAGTTTGCCTCTTGTATGTGACCCGATGGTGGACTAAACAAACAGGGAATTGAACCCACGATCAACCAACTAAGCTACATTGGCCAGGCTCATGTTTGTTGACTTTAGACAGAAGGAAAGGAGACAGACAGAGAGGGAGAGAAATATCAGTGTGAGAGCAAAATGATTGGTTGTCTAGTTGCCTCTCCTGCGTGTCCATTCCAGGTACTGATCCCACAACCCAGGCACGTAACCTGACAGGGAATCAAACCTGTGACTTTTCAATTACAAACTGATACTCCAACCAACTGAGCCACACTAGCCACTGCTAAAATTTTTAAATATTGAATTACTTATATCTCTTTAACAGACAAACTTTTGAATTTGGTAGGTGTTGAATTTATAAGGTATAATTTGTCATATTTCTTAATTCAGTATCTTAATTCTCATAGAATCTGCATAATGCAATTCAAGTGGGTGGAAAGACTACAGATCTGTCTTGTTTTTATAAATTTTTCCTTTAAGTTCAACAATCATCAGGCTTCTACAGTTAAATACATAATAAATATTCAATTTATAATTAATATCTGTTGAATAAATTAAGGCAAATATTATAAAGCTAAAAACAAATTATTCACATTTTGTGATTTTTATAATAGTGAGTTGTCAATTTTGCTCTAGATAGTATTAGATAAGTAAAGAACTAATACATACAATGTATTTAAATATGTATATTGTATGAATGCGTGCATGTGTGTTTTCTAATGCCATTTCACCAGTTTTTTCTGTGAGACCTGGAAAAATTTATCTGTCTAAACCTCATTTTTCATGCCAGTAAATGAAAAAATATCATCTCCCCAGAGTTATGAAAGAATGCCTTTAAATCATTTAGCACAGTATAAGCAATGTTTAGTAAATGCTACATATTGTTGTTGTCATTGTTGTTGTTGTTGTTGTTATTATTTATTTATTTTTTGGATTTTTTTTTTTTTTTTTTTTTTACTTTTAGAGGGAAGGGAAAAGAGGGAGAAAAGCAGGGAGAGAAACATCAATGTGTGGTTGTCTCTCACGTCCCACCCACTGGGGACCTGGCCTGCAACCCAGGCTTTTGCCCTGACTTGTATCGAACCAGTGGCCCTTTGGTTCACAGGCTGGCATTCAATCCACTGAGCCACATCAGCCAGGGCTTATTATTCATTTCAATAGTAATTGTATTAATTATCTAAAATACTTACAAATAAATCACAGTACATTATAATATTATGAACATTTTATAATATGGAAGTACAAATTATGCAAATATCCTGGGTTTTAACTTTTTTCTTAGATATAAAACTAGATATAAATGCACATCTATAGATTAATATGCATGCCATAGTTACAAAATATTTACTAATATATCATCAATTTTAATATTATTAAAGCTTCTAGCCTGATGAAATACTATTCACTATCATGTACTCTATAGAAGAACAAAGTCAGTTTAAAACCAGAACTCAGTCAACAAACAAATTTAATTTACACGGTTTATCTTTTTGTTCTTCTTTCTTTAAATATATCTCTACTCCCTGAATTATTCTTTCCCCTTCCATATGGTTAAAAAAGTATGCATCTTACCTCCATTTTGCACCATAAATAAATTATATGTATTTATATGTAGTCATTCAAACTATGTAGCATTTAGTACAGTGTGTGCTTATCATATATGGTTAATAAATATTTTTGAATAGGTAAACATATTAATTAGGATATTGTATTAATCATTGCTCTATAACAAACCACCACAAAATTAAGTAGATTAAAACAACCATTTATTATTGGTCATGAGTTTGTGGGTCATCAGGTTCCTCATAAATCTATGAGCAGTTGTCAGTTGGGTAGGTAGATTTGTTACTTTTGGCTGGATTGACATATCTTGGTCTTCGACTGGACCACATAACTTACTTTGCTTTGGATACATGGGGTCTCATCACCCAGGAGGTAAGCATTGGCTTGCATACACTGGTTAAATAGGGTGCTAAAAGAACAAGTGCTAAAATTGTCTTGGGTCTCAGGCTCAGAACTGGTCCAGTATCACTTCTAAATTCTTTGGGACCAATTTTTTTTTAATTGCATCTTCTCAATAGGACATGAAGCAAAGCCATGATTATAGTTTATCAATAGCCCTGAATGCTGTGGCTCAGTGGGTTGAGTGTCATCCCACAAATGGAAAGGTCACTAGTTTGATTCCTGGTCAGGGCACATGCCTGGGTTTCAGGCCAGGTCCCCAACTGGGGGCATGAGAGAGGAAATTGATCAAAATCTATCACAGGCTGATCCACTCATCTCTGCCCTGCACCTGCCCTAGGAAGATGACTTCATAGATATTATAAACTATATTATAAACAAATAACTTACAATGGATACAAAAAATTAGGAGAAAATAACTCAAACATAACACCAAGTATGTGTTAAATGACATAAAAAAAAACATCAGAATGACATTATATAACATCAAATGACAAAGGAGGAGACCAAGAGAACAGAGAACATGTAAAAAAAAATAAATAAATAAATAACAAAACACCAATAAGTACATATCTGTCAATAATTACTTTCAATGTAAATGGACTACATGATCCAATCAAAAGACATAAGATTGAGTAAAATTTTTTAACATTTGTAATTGTTTTTATTACTATTTATCCCCCTTATACATCTTGCCCCTGCAATCACCACACTATTGTCCATGTTCATGATTCTTTTTTCCTTTTTGCTCAGTCGCTCCACCCTCTAACCCCTGGTACTGTCATCCTGCTCTCTACAAGTCTGTCTCTATTTTGCTTGTTAGTTCATATGTGGAATTAAATTCCACATATGAGTGAAGTCATATAGTATTGTTCTTTCTCTGACTGGTTTATTTCACTTAGCATAATGTTCTGTAGGTCTATCCATGCTGTCACAAAGGGTAAAATTTTCTTCTTTTTTACAGCCTAGTAGTATTCCATTGTGTAAATGTCTCATAACTGTTTTATCCACTCATCTACTGATGGACACAGGGGCTGCTTTCTTATCTCGGTGATTTTAAATAATGCTGCAATGAACATAGGGGTGCTTATGTTCTTTTGAATTAGTGTGTTGTGTTTATTCAGATAAATTTCCAGACGTGGAAATGCTGGATTATAAGGCAGTTCCATTTTTAATTTTTTTTAGTTATCTCCATGCTTCTTTCCACAGTGGCTGCACTAATCTGCATTCTCACAGACAGTGCAAAAGGGTTTCCCTTTTTGCACATCCTTAGTAGAACTTGTTTATTGATTTATGGATGATAGCCATTCTGACAGGTGTGAGATGATATTTCATTGTGGTTTTAATTAACAATTCTCTGATGACTAGTGATGTTGAATATCTTTTCATAGGTCTATTGGACATATGCATATACTCTTTGAAGAAGTGTCTATTCAGGTTCTTTGTCCATTTTTTAAATTGGAATGGTTTCTTTGGTGTTGAGTTTTATAAGGTTTTTATACATTTTAGATATTAACCCTTTATTTGATGGATTAGAAAATATGTTCTCCTATTCAGTGGGTTGTCTTTTTATTTGGTTGATTGTTTCCTTTACAGTGCAAAAATGTTTTAGTTTGATGAAATCCACTTGTTTATTTTTCCTTTTTTCTCCCTTACTTGAGGAGATATGTCAGAAAAAAATTGATAAAAGCAATGTCCAAGAATTTACTGCCTATGCTTTCTTCTAGGATTTTTGTGGTTTCAGGTCTCACATTTAAGTATTTAGTCCATTTTGAATTTATTCTTATGTGTGCCATAAGACAGTGGTCTAGTTTCATTTTCAGCACATATCTGTCCAATTATCTCAATACCATTCATTGAATAAACTATCTTTAGAACTTCATACAATATGTACCTTCTTCCTCTGTCAAATATTAATTGACTATAAAAGTGTGTGCTTATTTCTGGGTTCTCTATCTGTTCCATTGATCTGTGTCTGCTTTTATGCCAGGACCATGCTGTTTTGATTACTATGGCCTTATTGTAAAGTTTGATATCAGATAGTGTGATTCCTTCAATTTTGTTCTTTCTCAGGAATATTATTACATTTGGAGCTATTTGTGGTTCAATATAAATTTTTGAAATATTTGGTCTAGTTCTATGAAATACATTATTGTTATCTTATTGTTATAGGAATTGTGTTAAATCTATAGATTGCTTTGGGTAGCATGGACATTTTAATGATGTTAATTTGTCCTCTCTGTGAACATGGTATGTGCTTCCACTTCTTTGCATCTTTTTCAATTTCCTTCTTCAGTATCTTATAATTTTCCTAAAACAGGTCTTTTACATAGTTGGTTATTTTTATTCCTAAGTATAGAAGAATACTATACAACAAGAGAATAAAATAGTCTTTTTGAAGCAATTGTGAATGGGATTGTTTTCTTAATTTCTCATTCTGATAATCATTGGAATATATGTGTGTGTATGATTTCTGGATATTAAGTTTGTATCCTGCTATTTTACTGAATTAATTTATCAGTTCTAGTAGTTTCTTGGTGGAATCTTTGGCATTCTCTATGTACAGTATCATGTCAAATAAAGATAGTTTTACTTCTTTTTGCATAGATTAAATAAATGACACTGCCAGCATGAGACTAACTTCAGATCTAAAGATACAAACAGACTAAAAGTGAAAGGATAGAAAAGACATTCCTGAAAATGGAAATCAAAAGAAAGTTGGTGTAGCAGTACTCATATCAGATAAATAGACATTAAGAGAAAGACTGTAACAAAAGATGAAGGTATTACATAATGATGAAGGACTCAATCCAAGATGATATGACAGTCAGTCATATTTATTTATTCAGCATAAGAGCATCTAAATATTTAAAGCAAATATTAACAGACATAAAGGGTAAAATTGACTATATTAAAAATATAGCAGGGAACTTTAATTCCACACTAACATCAATGAATATATCAGCCAGTAGGAAATCAATAAGGAAACACTAACCTTAAAAGTTATATTAAACCAGAATAAACTAATAGATATATACATAACATCATTGAAAACAACAAAATGAACTTTCTTTTCAAGTACACATGGAACATTAACCATTGTAGATTATAAATTAGGCCACAAAACTAGTCTCAGAAAATTCAAGAAGTCATAGCAAGTGATGCAGACACCGGCCCGCAGCGTCCACATTGTTATGGATGAGGCATGAGACATTCACAAGGACTACCGAGCCCTGTGGAAGAAAAGGGACAGCATGGCTTTTCTCTCAAGTGGAGCAAAAGCTGCAGGCCCTGCCATCACCAAGCCTTTATTGGGTTTCCCAGCACATTGCATGATGGTCCTCATTTACTATGCACAGGTTCACTTTAGGTGGTTACCTTTTACAGACAAAAAAGCAGCCAACGATGCTAATCACATCACAGAAGAAGAATATTTGCAAATGAAAAAGGGAAAAGTTGCTGGACCTGTTATACTGGTCCTTGCAAGGTTTTGCATGGGTTTTAGGAAGTTACAGTAAGCACTTGCTGTCTCAATTCCGGGTGAGGGAGTTTTAGCAAAAGCAAGTCTCACAGCAGTCCAGGCACAGTGCAGGCCTGATTCCCCACAGGAGAACCTATTCCTGGGCGTGGGTCCTGTGCATCTCCGATTGGGATCTGGGCCCATGCCAAGCAGAACGGTCTTCTATAGCAAGTATTTTATCTAACTACAAAGGTATGAAACTAGAAATAATTACAAGAAGAAAACTGCACAAATACATGGCAAATAAACAACCTTGTGCTAAATGATAAATGAATCAATGAAAATATTGAACAGGAAACAAAAAATATATTCAGATAAATTAAAATAGACACAGAAATTCCATAAGCAGTTCTAAGTGGGAAATTCATAGAGATATAGGACTACCTCAAGAAGCAAAAACAAACAAACAAAAAAAAAACAAATAAATAATCTAACTTGACACCTAAAAAAAAAAGAACAAAGTCTAAAGTTACTCGAAGGAAGAAAATTATAAAAATCAAAGCATAAATAAATGAATGAGAAACAAAGAAAAATAGAAAAAGACAATAAAACTAAAAGCTGTTTTTTTAAGATAAATTGATAAAGCTCCAGTCAGACTCATCAAGAAAAAAAGAAATATTGCTTCAATAAAATCAGAAATGAAAGAGAGGCTATAAACAGCATCACAGAACTACAAAGGATCATAAAGGAATACTATGGACAATTAGGCAATAACAAATGGAAAAACATAGAAATATATAAATAAATTCCTATAAACAGCAATCTTCCGGAGCTGAATCATGAAGAAATAAAAATAAAAATTTATCCTGAATAGACTAATTGCAAGCAATTCTTTCAATTAGTAATTAAAAACAAAACAAACAAACAAAAAAAAATCCCCATATAACAAATGTCCAAGACCAGATGATTTAACAAGTAAATTTTAACAAATATTTAGATTTATACCATTTCTCTTACATTGGTACCAAAAAAAAACTGAAGTGAAGGAATGCTTCCAAACTCATTTGACAAGGCTAATATTACCTTCACACTAAAGGATATTTAAAAATTTAGTAGACAATAACCTTGATGAACATAGATGCAAAAATCCTCAAAAAATATTAGCATACTGAATTCAGCAGTACATTAAAAGGATTATACATTATGATCAAGTGGAACTTATATCAGGGATGCAAGGAATGTTCAACATCAGCAAACTAACATGATATACCACATTAAAAAATGAAGAATAAAAATCATATGATCATCTTAATAAATGCAAAGAAAGCATTTGAGAAAATTTAACAACTGTTGACCAGGATGTGGAGTAAAGGGAACCCTCATATTGTTGGAAAATTGTAAACTGTTGTGCCTTAGAAAACAGTATGGATATTCTGCAAATCCACTTCTGGCTATTTATCCAAAGAGAAAGAAAACGCTAATTCAAAGATATACATGCGCATCTCTGTGTTCATTGTACCATTACTTACAATATCCAAGATATGGAAGCAACATAAGTGTCCATCTATAGATTAATGGATAATGAAGATGTGAAAATTTTATGCTAAATGAATTAAGTCAGAGAAAAAATATTGTATGATTTTGGTTATATATGGAATCTAAAAAACAAAACAAATGAACAACACAAAAGCAGAAACAGACCCTTAGATATAGGAAACAAACTCCTGGTTAGCAAAGAGGGGAGATGTTATGTGGTGGGAGATATAGGTGGAAGGGATTAAGAGGTACAAACTTCCAGGTACGAAATAGTCATGGGAATGTAAGGTACAGCACAGGGAATATAGTCAATACTATTTTAATAACTTTGTATGCTGACAGATGGTAACTAGACTTATTCTGGGAGTCATTTCACAATGTTTGTAAGTATTGAATTACTATGATATACTCCTGAAAATAATAGGTTATTTTATGTCAATTGTAAGTCAATTTACAAATATCTTTGCATATAATTGGTTCATAATTAAGATTATTGCAAACAAAAGGAGCCAAAGGACTAGAATTGTTAGGAAAAGAGATCAAGTATTTTTTTAAAAATTCTAATATAAGTATTTCCATTGCTTTCCAGTATTATTTACCTATTTAAGCCTTTATAAGTAAAATATGAAGGACATCATTTACTACAGTATCATATATATCATTATTTTGCTAAGCTTATAGAATAGCAAACATGTTGCCTATGTTTACTAGATGCTACAGGAAGATGATTTGAACTAAATGTAGTTCCTGTACCCCAGGAGAAATTTCCTTTTTTTTTTAGTGTTAGGCACAATGTTTTTCCATGTAATTTTTATCCATTTATATTTTTCTCTATTCTGAATTAATCATAGGCATTATTTGCCTTTATATGTATTGTATCCTTAGCATTTGAATACTAATATTCTAGCTTTGCACTATTTTTACCTTGACATCTATATTTTATATATTTATTTTTGGCTTTGATACTAGGTCTGTCCTCTGAAATACATGCATTCATATTATTGAGGCTAGCTAAGTGTGCCTGCAATGGTTCTTTTAGAAGCCTTGTTCACTAGATTATTATCACACTGCTATATAAAGACCAGTGAAAAAAGCCTGTTTTCATTCTTGAATTGTGCTGACATTGTTGTTTTCTTTCTGAGACATTGTGTTTGTAGTTCATGACAAAACAAAATGTGTTTCTTTTTTGCCCTTTCATTATAAATAAATAGCATTTTGATATTTACAGTACAAAACTGTATTTATAACTTCTCTAGTCAGAAGAAGGACAGATGTACAACAAAAAAGAAACTTTGGCTTCTTTGATTGTTGTTTTAAATGTAGGTCCTTGAAAACCAACATGTATTGTATCACAGTGACTTAGAATGTTAAAAAATTAAACAACTGTAGGAACTATAATGGATACCAAGCCAAGCACTGACTAATTTCCATTATAGAAGTATTTATAAAACCAAGAAAGGGTTTACAAGAAGTTTCTGGGTTACTATGCCAGTATGTAAAGTAAGGTAAGTCAAGATAAGTATTAGAAATAAAGTAAATTATGATTATTGAAGTCAGTTTTTCTTTTTTTCATTTTTCATTTTAATCTTTATTGTATTTTTTCATTACCAGTTAGTTCCCTTATAACTCCCTCAGTCTCAGCAATCACCACACTCTTGTCCATGAGTCCTTTTTCCTTTTTTCTCAATCCCTCCACCCCCTAACTTACCCACCTACTAGCTATCACTTGCTCTCCATCTCAATAGACAGGTAGGATAATAATGAGCTACAACTTTTATGTCATAGGTATTTTAATACATGTTTTAAATATGTTACCCTCATTAAATTTTAAGAGTCATATTACAAAGCATTGTTATGTCTACTTTTCAAGGTGTAGAGACAAGAGCTTACATACCCTATCCGTGGTCACCTTAGCAAGAAAATATCTGAGCCAAAGTTAAAAAGCATGACTTATTCTCTGAAGACCATTAATTAATGCAACAGTATGTGGTAATATGCCTTAAATATATATATTACTTAAGTGCCTCCCCAAAAATATAACACATGCCAAATGCATGTCACACATGCCAATTTCGCTAGTTTCATTATATTCTTGGAATTAGTGAATTCCTGTCAATATAATGGAATATTCCCTTACAACCTGAATTCCATCCCAAACTTGTCTCAGCTCTTTAAAGAAAAATCAGGACTGTAGGTGTGATGACAAGAGAAAATATTAATATACTGAAGAATCCAGGGGATTAAATATCACTCTAAAAACACCTACCTCCCAAAATACTCTATTCTTGCCAGTCTCACATTCAACAGTTTAGTGTTTTGTTACTTCAGTATTTCTTCATAATGCTTTTGTAGCTTACTTATGTTTAAACTTTCTGTTGAATGTATTACTCTAACTACCTCCTTTTTATTCTTCAACAAAATATTTTTGTTATTACTAATACCCAGAGTGGAAGCCATACCAAAATACATGTATGTTTCAGGAAGTAAACCTTAGTCTGCTTTAGAAACCTACATGATTCAAAATATTTCACCCTTATTCACCAGCAGAGAAACAGCTGGAGCTTGCCATGCTGCACTGATCTCTAAGACAGACTAATCAGTCTAATTCCATCTACACCTATTTACCCTGTCCAAGAGATCTGCTAATGAGGAAAGCCAATAGCTCCTAGTTCTTGACACTGATCCCCAAAAGTGAGTTAATGAACCAATTTAAAGGGACATGCTTGACATTTGCAAATTAGTTTTACTTGCTTGTTGGGGCAGCTTTGTGTTTCATTGACCTGATTGGCTGTCATTAAGCCATTCCTTCAAGTGAGATTTTTATACTTCAGTAAACTTTAATAGACATCTTAATGGAATCGGTTCATGTTATTATTTTATAAATATTTTTAAAGGTGCTTGATTATCTATGATACTGAGTTTAGAATTTTTTAATTTTTATTTTTTATCCTCCACAATAATATTGTGCAGTTTTGTGATAATGCCCATTCCCAACTGAAAGTAGCACATATTTTGTACAAAAGTGTGTATTGTCAGTAATTACAAATTGTTCAATGCTTTCACCAGGATGTGCAGATGGATGTTATGACTGTAATATTTGCCTCATAAGGAAAAAAGGGAGCCATATTCTTATGTTTTTAGGTAACAAACATAATATGTTTGTTCATTAATATCTACTCAGAAAAAGAGGAAAAAGCACCAGATCAGTTATTTTTAAAAGGTGAAATAGTTTTGTTTAATTACAACAGGTATATATTAATTTAAAAACTATACGACATTTACCAAAGTATTCATCAACTTATGTACAAAACATATTTGTCTGCCCCCTCTTATTAAGTTCTAAGATAAGCACTGAGAATTTAAATATAGAAGATAAAAGTATATCTTCTCTCATGGAATTTAAAATAGGATGCAGAAGATAGACTCCTCAAAATAAACAAATAAATGGAACTTTACAAATTTTTACATAAACAAAATAAACTATTATAATGAAGAAAATTAATTAGATAAAGGAGAGCTTATTCTGTCTAAATTAAAGTACTCTTTAATATTATCAAACATACTGAAGCAAGGGATTATAGGACACAGTTCAGGGTTTGCTCAAGATGGAGAATTGAAACTAAACACCACATAAATGCAAGAAAAAAAAAAAAGACTGGCCAAGATGGAGACATAGGTAGATATGCTTCACTCCCTTGCACAACCAAAAGGTTAACAACCAATTTAAAAACAAAAAAGCAACAAGAACTGCAAGAAAATTGAACTGTATGGAAGTCTAACAACCAAGGAGTTAAAGAAACATTCATCCATAGGTTGGAGGGGCAGAGACTGGAAGATAGGGATGGGAGGGAGGACACATGGCAAGGCAGTGGATGGTGGACTGGAATATTCCATGTTTGTGTGTAGATAAGCGGGGAGGAACAACTGGGGAGACAGACAAACCACACAACCCAGGGTTCCAATGCAGGGAAATAAAGCTTCAAACTACTGGCTGTAAAAATCTGTGGGGGTTACAACAGCAGGCAAAAGTCCCAGCCTCACAGGAGAGCACATTGGAGGGGCCCACAGGGTCCTAAAACATACACAAAACCACCTACCCATGGATCAGTACTGAAAGGGCACAATCTGCTTATACGAAGTGACTGAAAGCTGGGCAAGAGCCCAGCAAACAGTGCTGTTCCTTTGTGACTCCTCCCCCACATATAGCACCACAACACAGCAAAGTGCATTGCCCCAACCCGGCAAGTACCTAAGGCTCAGTTCCTTACAATGTAGCAGGGGTATCAAGTCAAATAAATATGACACAAATAAGAACAGATCAAAACTCCAGAAAAAGAACTAAGTGATGAGGAGATAGACAACCTATCAGATGCAGAGTTCAAAACACTGCTAATCAGAATGCTCACAAAAGTGAAATAAAGAAAAGTATACAGGGAACCAACAGTGAAGGGAAGAAAACCGGGACTCGAATCAATGATTTGGAACAAAAGGAAGAAATAAACACATAAATGAAACAGATTGAATAAACAAGAATTAAAAAAAATGAGAAGAGGCTGAGAAACCTCTGGGACAACTTTAAATGTTCCAAATACAAATCAGAGGGGTGCAAGGAGAAGAAGAAGAACAAGAAATTGAAACCTTAGTTGAAGAATATAATAAAGGAAAACTTCCCCAATCTGGTGAGGGAAATAGACATACAAGTCTAGGAAGCTCAGAGATTCCCAAAGAAGTTGGATCCAAGGAGGAACACACCAAGGCACATCATACTTAATTTACTCAGATTAAAGATAATTAGATGATCTTAAAAGCAGCAAGAGGAAAGGAGATAGTTACCTGCAAAGGAGTTCTTATAAAACTATCAGCTGATTTCTCAAAAGAAACCTTACAGGCAAGGAGGGGCTAGAAAGAAAGAAATATTCAAAGTCATGAAAGGTAAGGACCTACATCCAAAATTACTCTATCCAGAAAAGCTATCATTTAGAATGGAAGTTAAAGTATTTTTCAAATAAGGTCAAGTTAAAGGAGTTCATCATCTGCAAGCCCTTATTATATGAAATGTTAAAGGGACTTATGTAAGAAAAAGAAGAAAATCAAAACTATGAACAGCAGAATGACAACAAACTCACAATTATCAACAACTGAACCTAAAAAAAGCAAAACACAAACAAACTAAGCAAACTTCTAGAACAGGAAAAGAAACAGAAATGGAGATCACATGGAGGAGTATCTGTGGTGGGGGGAGGAGGAGAATGTGGGGAAAAGGTACAGAGAAAAAGAAGCATAATTGGTAAGTACAAAATAGATAAGTGGAGGTTAAGAATAGCATAGGCAATGGAGAAGCCAAAGAACTTACAGGTACTACCCATGGACATGAAATAGGGAGCTGGGGGTGCTGAAGAGAGGGGAGCACAGAGTGGAGAGGGTAAAGAGGGAAAAAATGGGACAACTGAAATAGCGTAATCAATAAAATATGCTGAAAAAGGAGATACACATTCAGTGAAAAAGTTGACTAGAGAAACTTGCCAATAAGGAAGACTGTGAAAATAGGTCTCTTAACCTGGGTTCTAGGTAGAAAAAAGCAAATGAACAAAAACCTCTACCCTGAAATTTTGTAACTATAGCTCTAATCTCTTATAGGTTTAAATTTCTCTGATTTTTATACTGTCTGTATATTCTTGGAAGTTCCAATTTGTTAATTTAAAGTGATTTGGATTAAAGTTCCTCTTTGGTAGAATGTACCCTTAACACAGATGGGCCCCATAAACTTTTCACAGATGTGAACCAGTAATAATCCAGCAATGAATCCACAATCTAAAATTAATAATATAAAAACACCATGAATCACCTGACTACTTATGATGTCAGCATAAATAACATATGAACAAACTAGGTCTATAAGTAATGAACAATTATTAATTAATAATTAATCACATATATACAGATATGCTTAAAATAGAATAGTTAGGCAGTAAACAAAGGAAAAGGGACAGATCAAAGAGAAAAACAGAATTTCTAGTTTATCAGTAAAATTTAAAAATCAATTTATGGATCTAACAGCATATTAACAACCCAGCAATACAATTAATAATATTAAAATAAATTTAAATATATTCATCAAAATAAGCACAGGTAAAGATAGATTAGGAGATAGTGAATAGAAGTAAAAGACTTAATTAGGGTTAAAAAGAGAGGGAGAATGATCAAAGTCATTATTTAAAATGATGGTAGCTAGAAATTATCTGGAAACAATCAATGGGAATTTTAGATTTGGGAAGCACAAATCCCAAGCAAGAAGAATAAAAAACCCTCAGAGAGACAGGTGTCAGATTATTTGAAGACTTGTAGGCCATGAGAAAATGTTTTCTAAATTATGCATAATCCCAGGCATTTACAGGTGTAATCTGATAGATGAGCACAAACTTTTACATATACACATATAAATTATTGCAGCTGCATGGTAAATAAAAGATTGCAGGATTACAATTGTACAAAGAGAGGAGATCAAATAGGATGCTACTATGTCATGTAAGTAAAGTTAATTGTAATCCTGTCTAGGGTGGTATTCCTGGAGACCAAGCTAAGTTAGAACATGTTTATTTTTTAATGTATTTATTTTTGCTAATATGAGAATCTTGTAGCAAATGAAATTTAAAATGTCATTGGGCATCACAAGGAAGATTAAATGAGAAATATTTAGAGGCACAAATTAAATAATATGAGAAAAATACAGTGCAGCCATAAAAATCATATTTTTTAAAAATGGATAAATGCTTCCCATGTGCTTCTCCTGGGATTTCTTTCGAACTCAAGTACTTTCTTAATATCTGTGTTTGCCATGGATCTTGACATATTTATTACCTGGCTAAGAGGCACGCTGATCTTTTCTGCCTTAGGCTTTCTTCCCTGATGTGAAAAATAAATAATGAATGTAATTATTTTTTGTCCATCCTTAGTTCAGGATCATTACACTTAGACCTTCATTTCTAATAAGATTAAAAAGATATTGTCAAGTGTATCATAGCTCAAATAGAGTTCTTAAATATACAACAAAATACTACTGAATTTTGCAAGAATATAAGTAATATTTAATGTCAACTTTGCCCTTTCATATGATAAAGATAATATGCTTTTCTATAAAATCCTACATTGTCAATATTCTTTGTAAATATCATCTGCATTTGTGTTCAAAGATCTTCCTTAAATTTTCTAGATGTCAATCATTTTAAATAAGTGATGCACACAGAACTCATGTTTAAAAACTATGCAAAGTTCTCGAGTATATTTTTGTTCATTTAATATGTATATCTACAATCCAATGTCATATAATTATTTTTATTTTGTTGTTATAAGCATTAGATTCAATTAAATTGACTATTTATATATTAAGTATCAACAGGTTATACCACTGTGTTGCACAATTTCAACAATATATTATAATAGTATGCAAATTAGCATCATTACTAATATCCATTTAATACGTCAATTTTCTAAGCACTGTCAGAAATCTAAAAATTGTGGGAAATATTCGTGTTCTACAGCATTTGGCATATAATTAAATCACTCTAAGTCACTCTAAGTCTCATAACCTCATCTCTCAGTTGGTTTTATTCTTTTCCTACCCCCCACCCTTTTAACAATTCATTCTTTGGAAATATATATATATACACATATATATGTGTATATATATATCATTTTAAAGGGTAAAATCATATATATATGATTTTTAAAGGATGTATATATATCCTGATATAAATATCCTTTTATATATAATATATATTATATATCAGGCTGTTTTTATGCCCTCATTTATCCTTTTATAAGTATTATTCCTTGAGAAGATACTTCTGGAGGACACTTGCTTACTTTTATAAAGATAGTCCAAACCTTGCACTCCTGGATGCTTCTTCCCTGTCTCATCTCCAAATCTGACATGATCACTTGTGAGTTTTGCTCTTTCACAAGGCATCACAATTTTTTGTGCCTTTAATTCTCTGCTATATAGTGGCTTCATTAAGTGTAGCAATTTTTCTAAGATTTGAGTTAACTCTTGGGTACATAATGTGAATATAATATTTATTTAAATAAATTACTTTTCATAAAATACTATATTACTAATGATAGTACATGTGTTTAAAAATCATATCACACATCTTTGTTCACAGTAAAATTTCCCTAAGGAAGTATATCTCAATAGGCTACTAAAATAAGTGAAATGTGGTTTAGCATATGGGATTATTTTTATTGCAGAAAAAGTTATAAACTAATTTTGTGAAAAGTTATGCACTAATATTTTGTAGATTTTGCAAATTTGTGATGTTTTATTAGAATTAATTTTTGAAAAATGTTTGTTAATAATTTTGATAAAAGTTTCCTATCATTTGTTTTGTTTAAATGGCAACTTTTTAAAAAATTGAGGTAAAATTGGCATAAAACATTATACAACTTTCAGGAGTACAACATTGTATGATTTTCAGGTGTACATTATAATTTAATCTGTGTATTCACTATAGCATCCTTTCCACCAAAATGTAGCTTCTCAGAAAAAGAACAAAGCCACAGTTATCAGATTCCTTGATTTAAAACTATTCTACAAAGCTATGTAATCAAAACAGCATGGTACTGGAAGAAAAACAGACATACAAACTAGTGGAATAGATTTGAGAGCACAGATATAAACCTAAAAATCATGGACAATTTATTTACAACAAAGGAGCCAAGAACATATATACCATGGGGAAAAAAAAGTCTTTTAATAAATGAGGTTGGGAAGACTACTTGTTTTATAACTTCAACTGTAGAAATTCAGTCATATTCTACAATCAGAGAAAGAGTAGATTAAAAATAAGAGTGGCACCCTTATCCCTGTGGTCAGGGATTGGATCTTGTTGCAAATCTGGATTGATTGTATGGGAAGCAAACACATAGAAACTTACCAGTCTGCAAAGGGTATCAGTTATGAACGATTTCAGCTTCGAATAAAGTGTAATCCAACTGACAACAACTTAAATGGGAAGGTGTCATTTTCTTTGCACGAAGAAAACCCATATAGATAATTGCTGATGCTCCCTGCTCTCAATGATATCAGGGCTTTGGGAAAACATATGTCAAATCTGTGGGGGCTTTTTTTTAATGGCTGCAAGGTGGCTTCAGTCTTTGGCATCACCTCTCCAATCCAAGAGGAGGAAGGCATACTTTTTTCCTTTTAGTCAAAAATAAATAAAAATTAAGCCTCTGATTCTTACAACAAACATATCTTATTAGATATTATTATATTCATAATATCTTATGAAATTAGCCAGGAATATATCCCTTGGCTAATGTCAGTTCAAGGTGCCCTGGGGAAGGAACGCAAGAAAAGCATGTTGACAGTAATCATCTGGGTAGTCAACCTACAGTATCTGCCATAACAACCTCCTCTCAGATCTCATGAACTGACAGCTGCTAAGTGGAATGATGGATTCTACTTTCTCATTTCTTTATTTAAAATATTTACATCAGAGTTTCAACAGTTATCCTATCAATATGTTACCTTTAACAAGAAAAAAATAAAGTTAACTCATAAAAATTGTTGTCAATGTCTTGAAAGGTACTAAAAGGCTCATTCACTTTTTTTCTCTCTCAGTCTTCCATGCATGTGCTTTTGTTTTCCCCATTTATTTATTTATACAATATGTAAGAAAATGATGTGGGTTGGTTTAGTGATAAAGAGAAAAAAGAAACCATTCAGTCCCTTTTTTATCATTTTACTTTTTTCAGCTTTAATGATAAATAATTGAGAAATAAAATTGTGCATATTAAAATGTACAGCTTAGCCCAGGCTTGTTTGGTTCAGTGGATTGGGTGCCTGACTGTGAACCAAAAGGTCGCTGGGTTGATTCCCAGTCAGGGCACATGCCTGGGTGATGGGCCAAGTGCCCATTTGGGGGTTGCAAGAGAGGCAACCACACATTGATGTTTCTTTCCCTCTTTTTTTCCTTCCCTTCTCCTTTCTCTAAAAATAAATAAAGTATTTTTAAAAAAAGGTTCCAAAAATATATACAGCTTAATGATTTAGGCATATTTTGTAAAATGATGACCACAATCAGGTTAAGTAACACAACAACACCTCACATAGTTACTTTGATTGTTGTTTTGCAGTGAGAATGCTTAAGTTCTACTCTCTTAGCAAATTACAAGTTCATAAGATAGTATTATTAATTGTGGTCAACATGATGTATGTTAAATTCTTGGAACTTATTCATCTTATATCTAAAGGCTTGTACACCTTGATGGTATCTCCCTGGTAACGACTATTTAACTCTCTCTTTCTATAAGTTTGACATTTTCTTTTTAACATTCCATGTATAAGTGAGATCATGTAATCTAATTTCATTGAGCAGACTGTCCTCTAAGTTCATTCATTTTGTTGCAAATGACAGGGTTTCCTTATTTCTCTTGTCTAAATGTTCACTTTATATGTATGTGTGCATACATGTGTAAATACATATCTATATATATGTATGTATGTATATATACATGTATATGTAAATATTAATCTTCTATATCCATTCATTTGTTGACTGATAAGTTGACTGTTTCCATATTTTGGTTATTGTGAAAAATTCTGGAATGAAGTGCAGTGAAGATGGGAGTGTAGATTTCTCTTCAAGGTTCTGATCTTATTTACTTCAGATATATATCCAGCCTGGGACTGCTGGATCAAATGATATTTCTAGTTTTACTTTTATCCAAACCTCCACATCCAGTAATGACTTTACCAATTTATATTTCCACCAACATGTGTCTTATCTCCACATCCTTGCCAGTAGTTGTGGTCTCTCATCTTTTTTAATAAAGCCATCCTAACATGCGTGGGATGATATCTCATTGTGGTTTTGACTTGCATTTTCTGATGATTAGTGGGTAGAGCACATTTTCATGTAACTTTTGGCCATCTCATCTCTTCAAAAATGTATACTCAGAACCTTTGCCCATTTTTAAACTGGATTATTTGATATTTTGCTATAAATTATAAGTTCCTTATTTATTTTTATAATAATTTCTTATTCAATATATGGCTTACAAATATTTTCTCCAATTCTATATGTGCATTTTTATTTTATTTTTGATGGTTGTCTTGCTGTGCTGAGGCCTTTTAGTTTAATGTCCTGCTTGATTATTTTTTGTTGCTCATGCTTTTGATATTATATTTTAATTATTTTTTGTCAAGATCAATGTCAAAGATATTTTTCTTTGCTTTCTAAGTGTTTTGAGGTTGCAGCATTATAATTATGTCTTTAATGCATTTTGATTTAATTTTTGTGAGTGGTCCAATTTTATTCTTTGCATGTGGATATCTAGTTTTAATAAAGAGACTCTACTTTCCCTACTGAGTGTTCTTAGAGCACTCATCAGAGATTAGTTGAATGTATATGTGTGTTTATATATTTTGGCTCTCTATTTTCCTTTGCTCTATGTGTCTGTTTTTATGCCAATACCATATGTTTTGGTGACTACTGCTTTGTAATATAGTTCGAAATCAGAAAGTGTGAGACTTCCAGCTTTATTCTTCTTAAGAAGGTTTTGGTTATGGGCTTTTCTGTGGTTTCATACAGATTTTAAGTTTTTTATTTCTAAAAAATACTTTTATACAATAATTTTGCTAGGGATTGCCTGTAATCTGTATGTTGCTTTGGGTTCCATGGACATCTTAACAATATTAATTTATGGGATTGAAACCTGATAATTGAGTAATTTTATTTCCTTCAGGTTTTAAAATCTCTGCATAAAAATAATCATTATTGGGTAAATCATGATTCTCTCAGAATTTTACTCCTCATTCCACTCTCCTTTAGCCAAGAGGTGCCTGTGGATAGCAGTGAACTTTTGGGATGTCATGGAGAAAGGAACAGCACCTCATATTTGCATGTGTGTTCTTGTTTTGATGTTTCCCAGGGTAGGAAACCATTAATTTTAAGTAGGAGATTCAGTAAAGAAAAGCACAGTTACTAGATCTGCAACACTTAAATGAGCATAGAATGGTAAAGATGCATATTCGAGGTAAAGAAGAAAACAGAGAAATAGTTGAGGATGACTCTGTATTGTGGTCTAGCAGAGAATAAGAATTTAGGAATGGCAGTGGTTAGCCTGAATTATATATTGTAGTAGCAAGCTATGGACAGACAGTAGGGTTTCAGGGTGGTCTAAGATATATATATATATATATATACAAATAGAACTAGAGGCATAGAATAATGCAATAGACTGGCAGCTGTAAAAGGAGAGGGGTGAGGTGGGTGCTGATTGAAAGAAGGTGAAGGAATTAGTCAAAGAACATATATCTGAAGGATCTATGGACATGGACAATGGTGAGGGTGCTGATTATGGAAGTGGGGGTGGACTAGGTGGATGGGGACAAAGGAGGAAAGCATGGGACAACTGTAATAGCATAAAGAATAAAGGGTCAAAAATTAAAAAGGAGAGAAAATAAGGTACTATAACATTCATATTTTTCCATTTACCTTTAAATTATCACCATTCCTCCCCACTATTATTACTAAGCAAAGTAGATTTTGTAGTATCTTCTATTACTATAAAAAAGAGGGAAGAGTTAAGCTTTATCTGTTTGTTTGTTTTAGTTCTGATCCCCTAAATGTGTGTAGCATGGACTTTTTCCTACACCAAATCTACTATCTGGCCCTACTACACAAAACACTTGTTTTCTCATTTCTAACTCACCTAGGATGCTGTGACCCTAAGGGAGTAAACCTATAGGAATAGAAATGCTGGGAGTGAGGTAAGACTTGCTTCCACTCTGTTTGAACTTGACCAAAGTAGCTGTTCTTGACAGCTCTCAGCTGTTCACCTGAGAGTTGTCTTATATTTTCAAGGATGATAAAGAGATTGCAAATGACATGTTAGAGTACCCATGGGGGCTGTTAAAAACTTAAGGTTAAAAATATTATTTAAATGGATCCAGTCCTCTAGGAAACACCTTAAACTTGATAGGCTATCAATGTCTCTCAAAATCCCTGAAATTTTAGGTTAATAGATATTATAATACATAATAACAAATTAACCCTAACTACAGATCTTTGCTACAAGAGCACATCAGTGGTCCTGAAAATACTAAAAAAAAATGTATAAAGACAAGTAATTTCACAGTAGTTCTTTTTTTATTTTTTTTATTTTTTACAGATTTTATTTATACTATCTTTAGAGGGGAAGGGAAGGAGAGAGGGAGAGAAATATCAATGTGTGGTTGTCTCTCATGCATCCCCTGCTGGGAACTGGCCTGCAACCCAGGCATGTGCCCTGACTGGGAATCGAACCGTGATTCTTTGGTTCGTAGGCTCGAACTCAATCCACTGAGCTACACCAGCCAGGGCTTCACAGTACTTCTTGATTCATTTGTTCAAACAAATGAAATGTCTTTTTAAGATAATATAAAAATTACCTTATCTTACAATACCAAATGATTTAAACTAATCTCTCTATAATAAAAATGTGATACTTCTCTTGAACTACGTAAAAATAAATCATATTCTAAAAACTTGAAAATCTTAAAAAGCTATAATATTTTTATAATCTTCTAGCCTAGCATCTCTATTAAGGCTGGTTATACTGTTTCCTGAAATCAGAATATGTCAAAGACATCTCTTTAGAAAATGAGGTGGTTCTGGTGAAGACAGAGGCATAGGTAGATACTCTTCACTTCCTTGCACAATCAAAAAAAAAAAAAGATTAACCAATTTAAAAACAAACAAACAAAAAAAACAGCTAAAACTGCCAGAAAATCAAACTGCATGGAAGTCCCACAACCAAGGAGTTAAAGAAGTAACATTCATCCAGAATGGTAGGAGAGGTGGAGACAGCAAGCCAGCAGCTGATAGACCTGGATATCCCACATTCATGTGAGGATAAGCTGGGAGGGACAACTGGGAATTCATATAAACCATGCAACTCAGGGTTCCAGCATGGGGAAATAAACCCTCAAAACCTCTGGATGTAAAATCCTGTGGGGATTGCAGCAGTGGGAGAAACTCCCAGTGTCACAGCAGAGTCCATTGGAGAGACCCCATGGGATCCTAGAATGTACACAAGCCCATCCACCTGAGAATAAGCACCTAAAAGGGAACAATCTGCTTGTAGGGAGTGAGGGAAGTGACTGAAAGCTGGACAAGAGCCAAGCAAGGGAGCAAGCAGCATTGATCCCTCTCCAACTCCTCCCCCATAGACAGCACCACTATACAATGAAGTGGATTGCCTTGCCCTGGTAAATACTTAAGGCTCTGCCCCTCACAACATGACAGGTGTGCTGAGATAAAGAAATGTGGTCCAAATGAAAGCACAGATCAAAGCTCCAGAAAAAGAATTAAGCAATAAGGAGATAGATAACCTGTCAGATGCACAGTTCAAAATGCTGATAATCAGTATGCTCATAGAAGTGGTTGAGTATGGTTGCAAAATGAAGGAAGAAATGAAAGCTACACATAGTGAAATAAAGAAAAATTTACATGGAACCAACAATGAAAGGAAGGAAACTGGAACTCAAATCAACAATTTGAACAAAAGGAAGAAATAAATATTCTATCAGAATAGAATGAATAAACAAGAATTCAAAAAATGGAGGGGCTGAAGAAATTCTAGGACAACTTTAAACATTCCAACATCTGAATCATAGGGGTGCTAGAAGGAGAAGAAGGAGAGCAAGAAACTGAAAACTTATTTGAACAAATAATGAAGGAGAGCTTCCTCAGTCTTGAGAAAGAATTAGACATGCAAGTCCAGGAAACTCAGAGAGTCCCAAATGAGTGAGATCCAAGGAGAAACACCAAGGTACATCAAAATTACCTTACCCAAATTAAAGATAAGGAAAGAATCTGAAAGGCAGCGAGAGAAAAGGAGACAGTTACCTACAAAGGAATTCCCATAAGACTATCAGCTGATTTCTAAAAAAAAAAAAAAAAAAACTTTGCAGGAAAGAATATTCAAAGTCATGAAAGCCAAGGACCTACTTCCAAGATGACGCTATCCAGAAAAGCTAATGTTGAGCATGAAAATGCAGATAAAGTACTTCCCAGATAAGGTAAAGTTAAAGGAGTTCACCATAACCAATCCCTTATAAGAAATGTTAAAGGGACTTATCTAAGAAAAAGAAGAGGATTAAAACTATGAACAATATAATGACAACATCAGAACTATCAACAACTGAGCCTAAAACAAAACAAAGCAAAAACAAACTAAGGAAACAATAGAACAGGAAGAAAATCACACAAATGGAGATCACATGGAGGGTTGTCAATGGTGGGGGAGGAGGGAGAAGGAGGGAAAGGTACAGGGAATTAGCAGCATAATTGGTAGGCATAAAAGAGACAGGTGGAGGTTAAGAATAGTATAGGAAATGTAGAAGCCAAGGAACTTATATGTACAACCTATGAACATGGACTAAGTGGTGGGGTTGATGCTGGAGGGAGAGAGGGTGCAGGATAGAGGAGGAGAGAGGGGAGAGAAAAATGGGACAACGGCAATAGCATAATCAATAAAATATACTTTAAAAAAGACATCTCTTTTAATAATAATTTTAAAATATTGAAGGATGTATGTGTTTCCTATAAGGAGAAGCATTAGGAAGATACAATAACTGTTTTAGATACTTAAAAGGCCCCTATTTGAGACAGTGGGGTGATCATCTCTCTTTCATTGAAATCATTTAAAGTAGAAGCTATGTAAAAACTCAGAGTACTATAAGAAGCACACTTCACACTTAGATAATTAAATTTACTGACATTTATATTTCATTCCATTTTATGCACTCCTTTACAGAATGCATTGTAGTTTTTAACAATAAAAGGCTATACATATATGTGTTTCTGGACTTTGAGCAGAAGAGATAGAGGTGTGGTTTAAGGAATATTTTGGGAAGTGTGAAAAACTTAGTGTAGCTTTATCCAGGAAATATAGTGCCTTCTAGGTTAACTTCTATTTGTAAGTCTGACTCCCATTACCCAAATACCCTTTCCTCTCATTATTCACTAAGACCAACTTTACAGTTAAGCTGAGAAATAGCTGCCTTTAAAGCTATTGCTTATTCACATTTCCCTGTTCAATTAATTCCTTGCCACTGCAAGAGGATTATATGTGACTATGGAGGACCAGCACATTAAAATAGAGCTACACTCATATGGTTCAATATCTAGAATGACTCAGAAAGATTTAACAGTTTTTATGAAAGAATATCATCATGTGTTTCTCCATATTTTGAAAATATATACTCACTACAAACTAATAGAAATAAAGTTTTGTAATATTATATCAGAAAATTATTATTCTTTTAATAAATATTTTAATACCACCAACTCAAATCTTTTTAATATCTGAACTTACCATGAGCTGATAATAACATTAATTATAAATGTGAAGAAGGAAGAGGAGGAGGAAGAGGAAGAGGAGGAAAGGAAGACAGAAGAAAGAGGAGAAGTAGAAGGAAAAGAGAAGTAGAAGGAAAGAAGAAGGAGGAAAAGAGAAAATGTTTTTCAAATACTCTTCTCATTTAATTCTACATTTTCTAAGGTCTTTATCTTCTTTACTTTGGTATGTTTAGTGCATTTTGTCAGCACTATGCTGCAGATGTCCGTGCTTACGTGGTAAAATGAATGGGAAAAATATGTTTTCTTTATATTTTTCCTTTCTGATACACAAGCATAAGCACAAGTGTATGTAAGCAAATGAGCCAAATGATTGTGGGTAATTAGCTGGTGGAATATATAAAAGCAAATTTTTTGCTATATATAAGCAGAGTTTTTCTTTTTTCTTTTTCCCAAATGATCTGGAGCCATACAATTAGGACATTCCCTGAAATTTAGCCAATTCTATGTCAACTCTGAGCATTTCTGCAAGAAGTTTTCTAGAATGTTCAAATGATTTTGTTGTTTTGAAAATTATGTAATTGTATCATAACATTCATCTACTGATATTAAAAGAATGTAGTAATTTGATCTCTTTTAAATGATAACCTTTAGATTAAATTAGGCCTTTATCAGTGTTTGGTATTCTTTTGAACTCATCAATGAGGTAATTGATCTCACTGTTATTGTGTGCCAATTTCAATATACGTAATTTGCTTGACTGTCATTTATCACACTTTATAATCACCATGGGTGATGACTACAGCTTTAATGTAGTTCTGTTTTGATTAGTGGAATGTCATTTCCAAGTTTCATTATCTACAGAGGACAGAAGACTTGTGTCTCTAGGCCTGTCAAGTCTTATACTTTATACGAACACTAAATTCACTTCAAAGAGTCTATTAAAACAACTTTCACTAAATCATCCTTGCTTAAATAAAATGAGCTTTTATTTTGAAAAATTACACATATGATAATATGAATACTTCACTTGGGTGTTTAAAGTACTGACGCATTTAGATCCCAATTTCACTAGTTGTCAAATACAAAGTCAGAAAAAACAAAGTGTTTACCACTTGACCTCACCTGTAATCTCCAAAGCACAGAAATGTCTTCGCTGGTATTTGGAGTTCTGTGTTTGGTTTCTAGATCTTTGTGGAGGCACCACAGAAGAGGAACATTTATAAAGTCAGATCCAGATGTATTCTTAGTTCTACCACTTACTACCATTTTTTCTTAGCAAACTTACTCATTTTCTCATTTTCATTTTATCATCTATATAATGAAGATAATGACATGAAGTCCTTAGAGTTGCTTTGAGGTGATAATATATGTGAAAACACCTAACATAATATTTCCTAATAGATTCAGTTTAAGTCTCTTCCTTTGTCTACAAATGTATCAAGCTATTTTTGCCACATTTTATGATCCATTAGTGACTTTTGTCTTTATTTTGTATTGAAACTTCTTAAGTTTTCACAAAATTTCTATTAATCACGATGAACTTGGAGTGGATTATTTGGTTAGGAAAGAAGTAGTCTCCCTTTTTCTCTTTACTCTGTTAATATGTATGGGATACATACACACATTGCGTATTGTAGCTTTGCGGAAGGAAGATTACATTACTGGGAGATCAGGTGATAGACATAGCTAGTTAGCTACTGAATATCCTTTCCTTCTTCCTCACTGACAAACATTAATTCATTTGGATAAGCAACCTTATGCTCAACTAAAAATATTTGGTTTTCCTAAACTTTTTATTTGGAACTTTTTTAATATTATTGACTCATCCTATTTAGTTAGTATTCTCCAAATTATGGCCATTCTGTTTCAATTATCTATTACCTTTTTTAAAATACTTCTTGTAACCACTCAATCTTTTTTCAATACACAAGAACACTTCTCCCTCCTTTTAATCTTTCAGAACCAATTTTATCTCTTGATATATATATATATAAAATATGTATTTCCCAAATGTTCAAGGACATTTCTCAATGAGTTTCAATCATAAAAACAGATCTAATTTAAAATTGTAGATGGTCATGAATGAACTGATGTTTAACTTTAATTCAATGTTTTTCTATAGTTAGCTTTCACAAACTGTGATTTATGGTTATAAATGGTATAGCCTTTTTGTTATAATTTTCTTTGCTTGGCTTGGCTTCTCATGGTTTCGCTTTTGCAAGTTTATGGTTTCCTTGTGGAGCTATGCTACTAAATATATTTAAAGTATAGATGAATTTCTAATCACTGTTTTGATGTCACTCTTTTCTTTATAATTGAATAGGGACAATCTGCTACAGTTAAAAATAAACTGGATATGTTTCTATACTCTGTCACTAATTGATCTTCATATTTAAAACTAAAAACTCCATTTACTGGCTATCTGTTGAGGACTTGGCACCTTATTTAGTTTATTTAATCCTCACAAAATTCTAGGGAAACAGCTGTCATTATCCTTGTTTTAAAGTTGAAGATAGAGACTTGTATAATTTTGAAAATATGTCTTATAAATATCAGAGAGTTAATACAAGTGCTTGTCTTGTCTTGTAAGTGGAAAGTAGGTGATCATCTTTACTTTTTGCTAAAGTTCATGTGTATATATGCCCAGAAAGTTGAAGCCCCAAGTGATTGGGTAAACAACAGTATCTCCAAAACAATTCAAGGTTACCATAAATATTCCATGAGTAGCCTCATGAAAGAACTCTGGAGGTAACACAATAAAAAAAATATGGAGTTGACGTTTATTCTTAATGCCATTTTATACAGAAAGAGGTACAACATTGTTCATATGGTGGGGGCAGAGATCAGCTAGGGAAAAGTATATTCCTTTCTAGCTGCTGGAGATCTATTTTATGTAAAAGATAATGAAACTCCATTTCCAAAAATTTCATAAAGTATTATCTCAAGCAATGGAACTAAAAAATACAGCTCCAACAAGTTTTCCAAAACTCTCTTCTAATGTATAAAACCTTCTTTTTAGTATTTAACTACTTAAGTAATCACTAATGAAATGCTAACTTGGTAAAAGTTCTCTAACTTTAGTTTCATTAGTGTTCCTTATACATCCAGTGACTGATAATTTGAAATATTTTATATGATACTGTTATCATAGCATAATTATTATTTACTTGGCATTCTATCAAATATTTTCTGTGGTATTAAGTGTGCCTTATAATACATATCTGCTGACTTGTATATACAGCCAAACACAGCTTTCTGTACAAATATGTAACTAATTCTTCACTATTGAATGTTACAAAAATATGTCTGAAAACATATTTCTATAACTTAACCAGAAGCACACTCATATAAAAATGTGTGTTTATTTTATTAAAATTAGGATATTTTCCAGTAAAAATATTTGGATAAATACATTACATTTCTAGTAAAAACTTTCTTCATTTATGCAATGAAGTGTTTAGAGTAGAGGTTTTCAAATATTACTTTTTGCTAAACATTCATTAAAGATGGCATTTTTGCAATAATGGTATATATTCAATCTACATTTCTGTCAGAATAATGACATCTGTAAATTAACATATGGTCTTTGTTTTTTTCTGTCATCACAAAATACCCTCTCACATTATGGAGGCTGGGAAGTCCAAGATCAAGGTGGCGGTGACTTAGCTCCTAGTGAGAGCTCTCTCCCTGGCTTTCGGATGCTCACCTTCTTGCTGTTTCCTCACAGGACCTTTCTTTGCTATGGACATCTCCTCTTTTCTCTTTTTATAATGCCATTAATTGTATTATGAGGGTTCTACCTCATGATGTAATCTAGTTGTAATTAACTCCAGAAGGCCCCATCTTTAGTGACTGTCATATAGGGGGTTAGGACTTTACTTTAAGAAATTTGAGTGTGTGTGGGAACAAACACTCAGGTTTAACATATACAGTTAAATAATTGCATTTAAAATATATCTTATACTAACTGATCTCTTCTAATTACCTTTGACCCAGTTTTGTTATAGATTAGTTAAAAATTATTTTCTGATTTTATTTCTCAAACACTTTCTGAAAACATGAATCTTCAAACAACTTGAGATATATAAGTAAAATGAATCATTAACAATAAATGTCAAATTACGCATACAATTATATAAATTATAGCTACCTGTTATATAACGTATAACTACATACAATATTTTAAAAGAAGCTATTAGAAAAGTGAATATCTTCTCCAGTTCTTAACCCATAAAAAAGAGAAATTAGCTATTCTGTTTGAAAGTGCCTAAAACAAGAAACAGTTGTTTTGAGTGTGATAAATGAGCAGGTGGCTAAGCAATGCATTTTGACTGAGCATAGTGGATTCACACTGTGGCTAACAACGCCTTTTATTGATAATCTTCTACCATCTGTTCTGAAGATTTAATCATACAAAGAAAAAGCCAGGTGAGAAGAAAAATGCAAATAAGTGGCAATGCTTAAATTCTGAATCATACTGTGATTTTGCAAAGTAGATCAGTGCTACTGTTTATTTTAAAACCATTACAATGTTTGAACCAGGAAAGCTGACGGTTAACTTCCATTGCCGGTACATTTGCTGATATGGACAGAAAGGTGCTGCCAGAAAAGTCAAACTCATAAAGTTAAAAAGTTGGTGGAAACAGTCCTCATATAACTTAGCAGTTGTATGGAGCAGACACTTCCAGTCTGGCAAAAAGAACAGAATAATTTATATGGTCATGAGCATCTTGATTAATGTAAGTAAAAGGGAAAAGTAGTAACATATATAGAAAATTTATGAAAGTTCACAATTTTAAAAACAGAGTTGCTACATTAACAGGTACTTGTTGGGCAGAGCTCTTGAAATGTAATAATCAGTAAGTCAAGATAAGACTAAATCTGGAAAATGAAAGGATGAGGGACTTCCCAGTGAAACAAACAAAAAAAAATAGAGAACTTATGTATAAGGAATTAAAGAAGAGGATTGAATAAATGGCCTAGGGGAATGGAATAAAATGGATTTTGTGATGAGTAAAGAGATACGGTACTTATCTAGAGCTAGGAGCAGGAAGAGCAAAGTGTTTCAAGAAGTGCCAAATAGGTAGAAGTCCAAATTGAAAAACAAAGCTATCTATGATATTATTATTAGGATAAGAAATATTATTGTATAATGACAGTTCAAAAGAGAGATGTTGATATTGAATTCTGGAATGCTGAACTGTGGACCTCAGCAAACAATTTATCCCCCCAAAAGCAATAAAACTATGGAGCAAAACTCAACCATTTCAAAATTCTGCAATTTGTGCAAGTCACAGAATTAAGTGAAAAATCTCTCCAAGAGAAACCATGAAATCCAGTAAGACAGTAGGTTACTCTATGTCTCAGACTGTGGTTATTCCCATCCCTTCTCCCTCTCCCACTTACTGGCACAGTATCCAAAACCTGGCAACACTGCAAATGAGGGAGAGATCTAACCGCATTTATGTCTGCAAAAAGCCCTCTCCACAGAGCATAGCCAAAAATTTTCCGAAGTTATGTCTTCCTGGGAAATCTCTCATCCCCAAATGAGTAGTTATTTGGTTTGAGTTCAGTAGTGGCAAAAGAAGTGCCCACCAAGGTCATTATTAAAAAATAACAAACTGCTGACAACATATTCACTGCCTATGGCTGCTTCAAGCTTGCTGAAAGGAATTGTAACCCAGGTTTTGAATGCCACCTATCCTCAGAAACCAGATCATCAGGGATGCCAAACCAAGAGCAATAGCCAGTGATGGTCCCTCCACCTGAACCCCCATTTATGTCATGGCAGAACCCAGAGGAGTCACTATTGTAGCTCCAGACCCTGGAAAATGCCCACTCCATGAGGGAGGACCTATTTTTCTAGGGATGGCCAGTCACCTTGGGGGCCTGCCTATTATTACAAGCTTGTTTCATATTAGCTCTGGGAGTATTCTGGCTGCTTCCCCAAGCTTCATGGAATTTCCCACCATTTGTATCCACCAAGCATAGGAGAGCTTTTCTTCATTGCAGGAGCAGCCCCTCTGATTGGTGTGATGAATTGCACAATTCCTGGGATTAAGGTCAGCACAGGGCTGAACCCGGTTAGTTCCCTATGTGCTGGCTATAGGGTATGTGCTTTTATGGTTTAGGATATGTGCCCTTGCAGTTGAGCTGGCTGCTGGCAGAGTCATGCCAAGGTGAACTAGAAGAGTCTCATGGTGCTGCTGCTGTTCTTCTCTGTCATGAAGCTCGTCATCCCTTCCTTGTCCACCTTCCTGGGCTCCCATGTCACATTTGGATACACCTAGATGTACCTAAACACAGTGAGGACATACATGTCGATAGCTATAGCAAGTCTTCTTGAAAGTCTACCACAGCAGGTAGAGCAGCCCTCAGATACAGCCTGAACCCAAAGCACTTGCTGTTCCTGGAAGCTGAGCTCAAGATGGCCTCCAAGGACATTTCTCTAACATCCAGCCTCTCCAAGTGTTTGTTGATTCCCATTATTCTGTTTCCAGGGGATTGGCTCACTCCTCAACAAACCAGCTCCATAGATTACT
Organism: Anoura caudifer; assembly: GCA_004027475.1. NCBI lineage: Eukaryota > Metazoa > Chordata > Mammalia > Chiroptera > Phyllostomidae > Anoura > Anoura caudifer. Next base: position 63,542 of record PVKU01007330.1, read on the forward strand.
ATCCCACCTCTTACAAATGCACACACGCATGTGCACACACACACATGCAGTCTGGAATGGAGACAGGAGCCTGCTCTTAGTGTCTGGGAAACATTCATCAGTGTTGCTGCTTTGCTATGAATGAAAAGTTGATATTTGGCTGCCCCCCAAATGTTGGATTTCAGTTTGTACAAATCATAGTTTATCTGGGAATTTAGAATGAATCACAGGGAAATAGATCACCATAGGAAATTTGAAAACTTCCAACATATTTCTGCATTTGCAAAATGATCATGCATGCTCAGAGCTGTGTGTTTCCCAGGAAATACCTAGGAAAGAAGGCACCAATAACTAACATGTGGCTGACTTTAAAGTTCCTGAGCAAGCAAGAGGTTTAAACAAAGGCTGTCTTGTAAAATCATGTCTCTCACTGAGTGGAAAATATAAAAACACAAGGCATTTAAGGAAATCTTCTGACCCTTCATTGGCTAACAATCCAATTAAGCTGACTAAAGTATGGATCCTTTATAGTTATTTTTTAAAATAAAACAAGATCTTAAAAGACCGTTGTAGAAGATAACTAAAGGGCTATACACAACAGGAAACAGTAGCCACAGAATTATTTGAGGAAAGAGCTAAACAAATAAACAGGACAAATAAAAACAAGAACAATATTTTTTAAAAGGCCAAACACCCCTTCAACAAACCTTGGGAGGAGGAGGTGGAGGCATCTGATACCACAGTTGTTGCACTATATCATCTAAAATGCCTAGTTTTCAACAACAGTGACAACAAAAATACAATACATGCAAAAAAGGAGAACTGTTTATCACATGCACAAGAAAAAAATGCACAACCAATTAAAAATGTCCCTGAGGAGGCATGGATTTTGGACTTACTAGACAAAAAACTTAAAATTGGCTACTCTGACATGTAGCCCTCCTTGATTGCTCCCTCCTCAGGGACCCTTCAAAAGGATTGTTGAACTGAACTTCATGATAAACAACATTTTATTTTATTTTATTTTATTTTATTTTATTTTATTTTATTTTATTTTATTTTATTTTATTTTATTATTTTATTTTGTATTACAACTTTTTTTGAGGTCTAATTGGTATGTAGAAAACTACACGTATTTAAAGTGTATAACTTGATGCCGTTGGCCATGCACATACACTCATGGTGCCATTACCACAATCGTCATAGCATTCAACACCTTCAGGAGTTTCATGATAAACAACATTTTTAAAGAGTTTGTTTATTTATTATTTATAGACAGAGAGGAAGGAAGGGAGAGAAACATCAATGTGTGGTTGCCTCTTGCGCGTCCTCTACTGGGGACCTGGCCTGCAACCCAAGCATGTGCCCTGACTGTTAATCAAACCGGTAACCCTTTGGTTCTCAGGCCAGCACTGAATCCATTGAGCCACAACAGCCAGGGTGGAATCTTTAAATAATACCCTCCACTCTCAAAACGCCCAAAGAATGCTGAAATATATAAAGCAGATATGTAAATGGTGGTGGTAGTTTGGATGTGAAGGAAGTTAAAATTGCATAGATGGATAGATTTTTTTTATCAATGACATTTAAAATGATATATACTTATATATTTGATGCAAAATAAGCTGGTAATCATGGAATAGAGGAACAAAAAGTCATGATATATGTAAAACATGTAGCAAATGGCAGAATAAATAATATATTATGAGTAATTACATTAAATATAAATAGGTCAAATACTCTAATCAAAAAGCAGAGTTGACAGAGTGGATTTTAAAAGTCCAGCTATATACTATTTACAAGAGACATATTTAGATCCAAAATCAAAAGTGGATTGAAAAAATGATGGAAAAAATATATACCAGAGATGTAATCAAAAGACAGTTTAAGTGGCTATACTAATATCAGACTAAATAGGATAAAAGACAAAACCTTCGCTGGAGACAAAAGAGGGCATTTGAAATAGAGAACAGGCTGACAGTGACCAGAGGGGAGAGGGGAGGGAATTTCAGGGGGAAAGGGAAAGGATTTGCAGGAACAAGTATAAAGGACACATAGACAAAAACAAGGGGGGGTGGAAACGGGAGGGAGGTGGGGAGGGCTGGGGTGGTGGGCTGGGATGGGAGTAAAAGACAAAAAACTGTACTTGAGCAACAATTTAAAAGTTCAGAAGAACAAAATGTTATGATTTTTAAACTCTGAAAAAAATAAAAATATTGTCCATCTACTAGGGAGATATGGTGATTACAAATATTTTGCATCTAAGAACAGTATCTCAAAATACATGAAGCAAAACTGTAACTGAAGGAAGAAATAAATTTAACAGCAATAATTAGAAACATTAAACTCCACTTTCAATAATACATAGAACATCTAGGCAGAAGATTACCAAGAAAGTAAAGACTTGTACATACTATAAACCACCTAGACTAGACAGACACCTATAGAATATCCTCCAACAACTGAAAAAAATGCATTTTTTATCTATTTTTCTCAAATGCACATGGAACAGTATCCTGCAGGGACTATAAATTAAGCTACAAAATAGTCCTCAATAAACTGAAAAGGACTAGAGGTATATAAAGTATGACATCAAACAAAATTATATTAAATAGAAATTGATATGGGAAAAATAAGAAGTTGAAAAATATGTGGAAAATTAACAATGTACTCCTAAAAAACCCTTTGGCACAGGGCAAATATCATAATGGTAATTAGAATACTTTAAAATAAATGAATAGAAACATATCAAAATTTATGAGAAGAAAATCATGAGTCTTCAGAAGGATGTTTATAACTGTATTTGTCTGTTAAAATGATAAATAATATTAATATTCAAATTTAAAGCATTAATTATTACAATTAAATAATAATAACCCTGCCTTCTACCTTAAACACTAGAAAAAAGAACTAAATTTAAAGCAAGCAGAAGGAAATAAATAACAAATATTAGACATGAAAAAATAATGAAATAGGGAAAATAAAACGATAAAGTCAATGAAACCAAGTCAGGTCTTTGAAAAAAGTGTCAAAGTCGCCAAACCTGTATCTAGAATGAACATGATGAAAATAAAGAAAACTCAATAAAACCATGGCTTTAAAGAAATAAAATGATTGATTATAAGGGAATTTAACAATTGCATACTATCAAATTAGATACCTTAGAGGAAGGAATGGGGAATGACTGCTAAAAGGTAAAGGGTTTCTTTTGAAAGCAGTGGAAATTCTCCAGAATTAGTTTTTGTTGGAAAACTCTGTGATAAAAATGGCTAAACTATACACTTTCTATGGGTGATTATTATGGTATGTAAAATATATCTCAATAATGATTAAGAAACAAGTAATGATCATTTAGTTGAGAAATATATAAAACAATATAGGAAAGATTCTCTTCAGTGTTTAAAAGTTTCTGAAAATGAGATGGAGCACCAGAGTGCATTATGATTTTCAAACAGAAATATTTATAGACAAGAAGCTGGAAAAGAATTTTCTTGTGAATGTGATAATTCATATAAATGTAAATTTTGTATTTAATGTTTACTATAACATAAGCTACACAATATTTAGTTTACACTTGGAAATATAGGTATATAGAACTACAGTTAACCCTATATGCACACACATATACATATATGTTTACATAAGGATATATACAATATACCATATATATGTGTGTGAATATATACACACAATTATGTAAGATATAATATATAAGCAGAGCTGTCAGGATGTTTCATAACCCATAAGAAATAAAACACAAAACTATATAAATAACAATAGTTTTAAAATATTTGAATTATGCTAATTTTGCAGTAACAGCTACTAATTTTTTTGTCCAGTATAATCTATGTTATTTACTGGCACTGTATGGATGTCATATTACAGTGCATATACTCTTCAATGCTTACTGATTTCATAAGAGATTTAAGGTTAAATGTTAAATTTTAAATTGTGTTACACTATATGTTCATATTGGAATAGCCTGTATGTTCATAATTTTCATAAGAACTGAACTCACCTTTATTTATAAGATATTCTAAATAGCTAGAGATACAGTATAAAATACTAAAGTTAGAAAGAGACACATGATTTTAAATAGTGGATCACTGTACAAATATTAATAATACAAATTTAAAACATTTACCTTCAAAGTAATTTAATGCAAATTAAAATAAATGATTTAATAGCAGCATAATTATATCAACCTTGTGACCAACCCAAGATAGGAAATGGCACATGAGACTAAACTGGAGGAAAGAAATAGAAAATCTTGACCCAAACTACCGTCTCCCGTTCAATTACATGCTACTCGATGTCAGCGGTACTCTCCACTCTCTTAGCTAGAAAAGCTTTAGTCCCATACTCCCTCCAGTAATCTATGTTTGATGTGCTTCAATAGTACTCATCAGTCCTAGCAATTACCAGTTTGGGGTGAGGCACATCTCTTCACTGGTTGTTTCAGAATTTCTACAAGTGATTTAAAGTTTGAGAATGACAGCAAGGTGGATATATGTCAAGAACATTAATTAATCATTGTAATATTTTCTTTTATTAAAATTATTATCAGTCTTTAGTAACGCCATGCTTTCTAATAAGCAGCAGGTGTGAATATATATGGCTTAAAATCTCCCCTCCTTCAAAACACATCCTTTATCTATTTGCTGTCCCTTAGAAGTATTTTCTAAGGTTAATGCCTGTATCAACACAATAGACATGAAGTCTCTTTCTTCATGTGTTTTGTACTATGGAGATCACAACATATACAATTATTTTAAAGCTAAATGATAGTTGTTCTTGATCTGGGGGAAGAGATGAGGAGAAAAAGGATGAGCCTAGAAAATTTGTGATATAAATTAAGATAGTCATGGAAGTGCCTGAACACCCTTCACATAGGGCCTCTCTCGCTGTCTGCCATAGCCCTAGGAATTCAGTGCTTCCAGCAAGCATTATACATGACTGGTCTTTCCTGACCAAGTCTACCTTGAACAGTCCCATGTGCCTAAGTTATCTCTCATAACTTCTAAACACTCCCATCAAAAAACATCATCTTGGTACACTTTGTGTAAGGAAAATAATCTGATTAAAATAATTCATGTATAAATTAATTTACCAGAGGGGAGAGGGGAGGGAATTTCAGGGGGAAAGGGGAAGGGTTTGGAGCAACAAGCATAAAGGACATATGGACAAAAACTAGTGGGGGTGGAAATGTGAGGGAGGTGGGGGGGGCTGGGGCAGTGAGCTGGGATGGGAGTAAAAGACAGAAAACTACAAGAGCAACAATTAAAATAAAAAAAATAAAATAAAAAAATGAATAAATGTTTTAACTCATAAAAAAATTTGCCTCACTTCAGGAGTTGAGAATACAGAGAAGTTTACAGATTATATCTTTAAATAATCAATTTAGTACTATATTATGAAAATAATTGAAGAATTATTCTGTGAATAATTCATATTCTAGGTTAATTTTTCATCAATGTGGTATATTAAAAATGGTCCAACCTTTATGCCAATTATATATAGTCTTTTAACTAAGAAAATCTTGTCTTTTCTGTAAAATGAAGTGGTTATTTTAAAATTCACATTACTATTAGTAGTTGTTGGCAATGTTATTTTAGTTTTTTTACATAGGAAATAGAAAATTGTGCAGTTTTTGTTTTTTGTTTCAGTTTTACATTTGACTGTTTATAAGAGAACTATTAGAAACAGTTACTGAAAAACTAAAATTTCATATAATTTCTACAATTTCTTTTTTTCAAAACATTTTATTTATTTATCTTTAGAAGGGAAGGGAAGGAGAGAGGCAGAGAAACATCAGTGTATGGTTGCCCCTCATGAGTCCCCCACCAGGAACTGGCCTGCAACCCAGGCATGTGCCCTAACTGGGAATTGAACTGCGCTCCTTTGGTTCACAGGCCCGCGCTCAATCCACTGAGCTACACCAGCCAGGGCAATTTCTACAATTTCTTAAATGTTAAAGTTCTATCCACAGCCACCACATTTTATAAGAAATTGTATAACATAAGTAATAGGGAAAAGATACTTTTGGTCTTTAAAGTATTAAGCAACATGGTATTAAGCTTTGTGTTACAGTAAAACAATTGAATTTAAGTGTCGGTCAATTCATTTAAAATACAAGCTATACATTTGTTATCTCTGGACATTGAGAAATTTATTTATCAAATACATTTTATTTTTCTCATAAGTAGAATAATGCTTAACCTTATTTTAAAACCCTTACCCAAGGATATGTTTATTGATTTTATTGAAGAGAGGAAGGGAAAGAAGTAGAGAGACAGAAACATCGATGTGAGAGAGAAACACAAATCAGTTGCCTACCGTACACACCTTGACCAGGGATGAAACCTGAAACCTGGGTATGTGCCCTGATCAGGAATCAAGCCAACAATTTTTTGACGTATGTGATGACACTAGCCAACTGAGCCACCTGGACAGGGAATGATGTTTACTTTTTATGGTTGCCATGCACCCACACAACAAAATGAGGTAAAAGCTATATAAGCAAGGCAAATACAGGAAGTATATGAATATAGAAAAATTAAAATGTATATATGAGATGTGGAAACTAAATGAAGAAAATAAAATATCTACCACAGTGTGCATTAATTGTAGACATTCAATTAGGTATCATTGTTAGTGTAGACATTAGCTAGGAATATAAAGATGTTTCCAAGTTACTATTCTATGGCATAAATTGTTGATGTGCACTTCTCTAACTTTCATACATAAACTGAACTAAAACATTTAACCTATTTTTCTATAGTTAAAGTTATAATCATAAAATATACAAAATGTAAAATTTACCATTTTAACCATTTTAAGTATACAGTTTAGTAGTGTTAAGAACAAAATCCATAAACTTTTGAAAGTATTAAGGAATCACAAAATCTTGTGTCTGATTTTTTTTAAATTATTGTTTGCCATACAAGGAAACATCCTCATGGGTATGGCTACAGTTTCCCATACCCCATTAGTGTGACTACCTTCAAACACTCTGTCAGCATTCAAATTAAGAGTGAAAATAAAACAACATTACAGATTTATTATAATTACTAATAAAAACAAGGATAGCTAACATCAACTGTTATGTATTTTTTTTCTCAGTTTTAAAATAATATTCAGGTGATAGTTTCTTAGTACTTCATATGACAAAGAAATCAAGACCTACATAAATTGACTTGGGTAAGAATATAATTACCTTGCACTTAAATCATTGCTCTAGAGTTGAAGAGCAATGATTTCTAGAAATATTATTTCTAGAAATTTACCATTTTTTTACTTAAATATGTGGGTATTCAAGAGAAAATAATGAGTTACCTTTCTTCTCATGGCAATTTTTCTCCTTTTCTTTTCGTAGTGATTTCTCTTTTATTCTTTGGTAGTAATGAAATAACTTTTAGTGGGTTTTTTTGTTATTGTTTGTTATGTTTCTAATAATACTACAGTACTATTTTTGTTATATTTTTCATTTACTGAGGAATCTAAAAAAAGAAAAGGTGTTCTAAACATATATGATTTCTCCCTGAAAACATTCATCTTTATCTAACTACAATACTGGTGTAATTACATTATGCCTGTGGCATTTATCACAGATTAATCTGCCTATACTGAAATCAATGTAAGAGGCTTCTATTTGTTGGATCAGAGCTCCAATATCATTATTCAATCTGCAAGCTGCTCCCCATTAATCAATAAAAAGCTGAAAAGTCTTGACAAGCTACATTTTTTTCTAATATTGATCTTGATGACCAAGCTGGTGCCCTAGAGTCTAACCATTGATTTTAAAAGGGAGGTCTGTCAAATTGGAGGCCAATTTTGTGCTATTAAACAGATCAAGTCTTGTAATTAAAGAAAATGTCAGGCAGTCATATTTTGCAAGAGGATCATGGGAATATTTTCACACAGTGTTCAAACAAATTAGAAAGTATGCAGACCTGCTGGAGCCAAACATACACCATACACAGCATAAGCTTATGCAAATACTAAATCAATGTTCAAATGGTATGTGATTCATTGGCTTTCTATTTTCCCAAGACTCAATGATTTAAGGAATAATTTATGATTCTTGGCTTTAATAACATGCACCACTGCATCAACTTAAAATGCATCAAACTATTCTGAAAGAAAGTAACATCCAAATGAAAAGCTAATTTACTGTCAGAATAATGGAGAATATTCAAACTGTACTGTATAGCCTTTGCTTCCTTTCTGCTTCCTTTTAGTACTAACCATAAATCTTAACCTTTTTATCCTTTTATAACATATTTTCTTTCTTTCGTCCATTCAAGAAAGACTTATAGATAACTTACAAGTGAAGAGCTGTTAGAGAGCCCATATCTGAGTAGAAGAAACAAACCAATAAAGAAAAATAATATATTTGGTTTTTAATAGGTATAGTACAAGTGTTTTTAAAAGGTAAAAAGTGAGTGCCTAACTTATTTAGAAATATCTAGGAAAGTTTTCATAAGCTACTATTGAGATAATAGTAGCTTACAGTATACTGCTAGTTTACAGTATACGATTTAAGATTCTGGAATTTTACAAAGATATGATACAGTCTTATTTATGTTTCAAAATTGATTTCTGAGTCTAGGAATACTCTAAAATTGATTATAATAATAGGTATAGAGTTTTTTTCCTGAGGTCAGAAGAGATCAGGCACTTCAGCATGGTGTAGCTATAGATGAGATTTTCTTAATGAAAAAAGAAAATATATAATATACAATAACATTTAAGATTTGGTGATTTACAAACTCTTGGATATATATTGCTTCATAAATTAGGCATTAATATTATCTCATTTTATAGCCAAGTAACCATGGAGGAGAAAGGGGCAAAGAAGGAAGTCAAACTCAGGGTTCCTTTTGAGAACAGGTGGTTGAGAGGGTGGTTAATTATGCCAAGAACTGCAAATTTTGATACCAGCAATACTTCAGATGTGGGACAGTGTTGACAAAGGAGGCAAAGACATACAATGAAGTAAAGATAGTCTGTTCAAAAATGAAATTAGACCACCTTCTTACACCACACACAAGAATAAACTCAATATGAAAAAAAGCTTAAATAAAAATTCTAGAAGAAAACATAAGCAGTTAAATATTGGACACTTCTCATATCAACATTTTTTTCTGATATATCTCCTTGTGCAAGGGAAACAAGGGAGAAAATAAACAAATGGGACTACATCAAACTAAAATGTATTTGTGCAGCACAGGAAACCACCAACAAAATGAAAAGAAAACCCACTAAATGGGAGCACATGTTTGCCGATCTATTTAGTAAGGGGTTAATATTGAAAATTTACAAAGAACTTATAAAATTCAACAGCAAAAACACAAACAACCCAATTAAAAATGGGCAAAGGACCTGAATAAACACTTCTCCAAAGAGGACATGCAGATGGCCAATAGACATATGAAAAGATGTTCACAGTCACTTATTATCATTGAAATACAAATTAAAACCACAATGAGATATCACCTCACAGCATTCAGAATAGCTGTTATCAATAAATCAACAAGTGCTGGAGAAGATATGGGGAAAAGGGAACCCTTGTGCACTGTTCATGGGAATGCAGATTGATGCAGCCACTGTGGAAAGCAGTATGGGGTTACCTCAAAAAATTAAAAATGAAACTGCGTTATGACCCAGCAATTCCACTTCTGAGAATTTATCTGAAGAAACCCAAAACACCAGTTCAAAAGAATATATGTACCCCTATGTTCATTGCAGTGTTACTTATATTAATCACGATTTGGAAGCAGCTGAAGTGAGTAAAAAAGCTATCGTACCTTTACGCAACAGAATAGTACTTGGCCATAAAAAGGAAGGACATCTTACCCTTTGCAACATCATGGCTGGACATTATGCTAAATGAAATAAATCAGAGAAAGATAACTACCACATGATTTCACTTATCGGTGGAGTCTAATGAACAAAATGGGCTAACAAGAAAATAGTGACAGACTCATACGGCAGGCTGACAGCTCCTGGGGTGGGGAAGAACTTGTTCTGGGGGTGAGAGTAAAGAGATTGTGCAAAAAAAGAAGGAAAAAAAAGTCATGGACACAGACAACAGTGTGGTGATTGCAGTGGGAGTGGGGGTTGGAGAAGGCAGAGTAGGGTATACATTGGGTAAATTTTAAATGGTGTTGGATGCAGACTTGACTTGGGGTGGTGAACATGATATAGTGTACAGATGTGATATAGAATTGTGCCCCTGAAACATGTATAATTTTGGTAACCAGTGGCACTCTATTAAATTCAATAAAAAGCAAAATAAATAAGGTTAAAAAGAAAAAATTTGTTAATTCAATTCTTGAACAGAATAGTTTTCTGAGTTTTATAGCCAGCACTCTAAAGTAGCCTTGAGGGACTCATTTTCTTTTTCTTGACTTATGACACTTCATTTTTTAAATGAAGGAGATCAACCTGAAAAATATATTTTATTCTAGCTTCTCTGTATATGAAAATTACTTCTTTGTCCTATTTACTATCTAGAAGTACAGTTTGCAGATTTCTCTTCAGACTTGTATACCTCTTAAACCACCATGTGTGAAGACATCACAACAGATGGCGGTTTTGTTGACTGTTGCGGCCTTTTAGCCAGGGGAGAAATTTGAAGAAGCCACCAATTCTTTCTCTGACTGTGATCAGGCCTTAGCATTTGAAGTGAAATATTGGAAACACAGTGGAGAAAATGTATTTCAGTGAAATTTGAGTACATACCTCATTTTACATTAATCAACAAATAAAACAAATTAAATCATGCATAAGAGTATTATTTAGTTATAACAAATATATTATTTACTGCTTCAAAAAATGCAGTGCAATGATGATGCTTGAGGGTAAAAAAGATATAATATGATATTCCTGGGTTAAAGCCAACATATGTTGTTTTGAAAGATGATACTATCACATCTTTGCTTTTCTGAGGTAAATTATAGACCATCTATAAGACTTAGTTTCCTTATATATTAAAGATTATGGTGATGACAAATATAGTGTTTTACACAGTGAGTAAGCTTCAGGAAAAACTTTTTTCATACTATGCCTAATAATTTCTATTATGATATCCTTCCTTCTCATTCAGCAGAAAGCAGCAGCATATAACAAGGGAAGTTAAGAAAATGGTCTCTACTCAATCCACCTACATTAAAATTGTATGGTGTTAAAAAAAGAATCCTTTCTGCGTAGGACTGTTGGGAGGCATAGTTCAAATAGTTTATGTGAATTTCTGAGAAGACTCTGCAGCATTTAGAAAATAATCAATAACTATTTGTCACCATTATTATATTCTCAAAGAAAACCTATATGGTAAGCAGGGAAAAAAGGAATTCAGAAAAAAGTAAGATAATTATTTCAAGTCTGTCAACTGTTAAATGGCAAAAAGCAACCTGAAACATGGAGATGTGATTGCAAATCTCCCATAAAAATGAAAATGAGAGAGGATTTTACTGAATAAATTCATTTACCTTTCAGCTGAAAAAAAGAAAGAGTGAGAGAGAGAGTGGTTTTATTCAATAGAGAGCAGAAGGAAGACATAAAAGAAGAGGAACACCCAGAACTATCTAGAATTATACCACCCCGACTTATACAGACCTCTGCCTTTCTCTTAGGTATAATCCCATTATCCATGATTTTTTTTCTAACCCTGTTATTTTCTCTATGATACCAAGTTCAATAAATAGAAATCAAATATAAACCAAATAAGGTTTAACTATTAGCACATAAGTTCACACTAGCAAAACAATTTCATAAATATAGTCATGATTCAAGAATAAAATAAACTATCTTGAAATATACAAATCATTGTGACCTATTTTCAGCCTGACCTATTTTAGCTTTGACCCAGATCTTCACTTCTTCACTTATAAAAGAAGGCTTATTCATTCCTTTTTTGTTTGAATCATTAATGTTTATGACCCACACATCACCCAATAATTTATTGTAGACTCAAGACTTATATAGAAGCTAAGCATGTATTAAGAAGGTATTAACATTGAAACAGCAGAAAAATTGTTACCTATTAAATAAAAGGACAACATGATTTATTTAGAATCTGATGGGTATCCTTTCTGCCTAGTTGAATTTAATTTACCACAGAACACAGACCCTGTGTGTGAAATAAAGCATCTTAAAGTGTACATTTTCAAAGAAAGATTGACCTACATGAAATTGATACTCAGTAATTTTGTATTTCTTAATTATAAAGGCCATTCAACAAAGCCCATTTAAACTGTTTTCATAATAATCAAGACAACTGAAAAGCAAAGATTTACTCTAATCATTTACAGCTGCAGTAGTAAATATTGTGTTTGCAAAAAGTTCCCTAATTTTATACCACTTGAGCCTTAGTCGTAGGCCAGACTTTATTGGCTCAAGAATGGATTTGTACATAGAACGGTGTTGAAGGATGAGCATATGCTGTGCTCCAAATCAAGAAGCTTGGTAAGGACTATCTTGCCCTTAGATATCTGAGGACTTGAGTTAGAAAGTAGATCTGAAGCCAGAGCAGCCCAAAAGGGTCAGAAATACGTAATATGTGAAAGACATTTGACACTATCTAAGCAAATTTCAAGATTCACATCATCAAATATTTAACAAATTGAATACCAGTTTTGTAGATATCTAGAACTTCTCAGTGGGATAACATATGAAAAATGAAGTATAATGTTTGAACAATAGTCATCTAATATGGAATCACCAAAAACTTATTTATTGCTAGTTTAAGTGGAGTATATGTACATGTTATAAAATATTAACTGAAATACTTCAGCAATTCACAAGTGATCCTCTAAAAATTTTTACAACTGCACAGATATAGTTTGATAGAGTGTACTATATGACAAACTTTGAATTGCTGTTTTATTCATTTCATGAATATGGATATGTCATACCATATATAGTTGGATTTACATCATCTCATTCCAAATAACTACATTTACTGGTTCAGTGGTAACTGTTTGTGAAGTCTAGTTTTACTTTTATAATCACATAGCAAGAAAGAATATTTAACTCTGAGCAAAGAAAAACAGAATTTATACTGGAGCAAGATTAGAAAGAAATTCATGCTGGAAGGAGAAATCTGAGTAATTGGCACATAGCCAGAGGTGTATATTGCTATAAAAAAAAAAAAAAAACCTGGTACTACTGCTGCTCTTAATTAATGATAGGATGTGGGGGAGAGTAGAAGAAGGGAAAGAGGGAGGAAAGGAGAGCTGAGAGAATAAAGAAGGGGAGGAGGAGGAGGAAGTATCCACCTATAATTAAAATATCCATAATGCTTTTGAATGTGAATATATTAGGGAGTAAAAAGCATACAGTGGGAAGATGAAAGGAGAATGGCTTCACAGAAGATATAATATTTTTGTGTATACCAAATAGTGAGGTTTTTAAAAAATTAGGGATTCCAATTCAATAGCACTGGGGTGAACCTGAAAATTTGCATTTGTAGTGGTCTCCCAGGTAATGCTAATGTTGCTGTTCTGCAGACAACACTTTGAGTAGTGAGGTAATAAAGGGTGGGGAAGGTGTTGAGGTCTATTCCAGGCAGAGTGAAAAGTACACTTTACATCATGGAAGAATGAAAGCATTTGGTCTGGCGAGTAGTTCAGTTAATGAAGTTGGAAAAAAAAAGTAGATTGTAAATAGCATCGAGCTAAAGGCCCCGAACATTAGTTTTTGGCAAAGGGAAGCCTCTGTGCATAAGTGTGACACTGTAGTTATGTTTGTAAGGAAGAAAACAGATTATAGTTTAAAGGACCAGACAAATCAAGATAGTGAGAGGAAGAAGCACAAGAAAAACTGTTAGGAGTCTCCTGCCCTTGTTCAAGTGATGGAAGCACCAGGCTGAATGTTAGCACTGAGGATGGCAAAGAGGGTCCAGATATGGCGACTATTTCTGAGTTACAATCACAGAACATAGTAAATTATTAGACGGGAACAGTTGGGATAAACACATGTCAAAGAAAATAATGTTTTATATTTTGTTTTACTTTGCTTTTGCCAAGGAACTGTACACATGAAAATCTATGAAAAATATGTAATATTTAAAAAACAAAGCATATAGGCGGTGTGAAAATAATGAGGTTGAGGGGACTGTATGCTATTGATATGTGTGTATTGATTAGACAATTACAGGTTTGGAAGATAAAGCCTAGAAATAGGTTACTGATATTGATAATTAGAGATGAAGGGGACTGTACCAAATGAACATAAACATAAAGCCAGTCATGATTCATAGATATTTTTTAGTTAAAAGTCTGCTATAAACTTTGCAAAGCCTATTTTTATTTTAATTGTTGTTCTTGTACAGTTTTCTTTTACTCCCTTCCCAGCCCACTGCCCCAGCCCTCCTCACCTCCTTCCCATTTCCACCCCCCCCCCAGTTTTTGACCATGTGTCTTTTATACTTGTTGCTCTAAACCCTTCCCCTTTTCCCATGAAATTCCCTCCCCTCCCCCCACTGGTGACGGTCAGCCTGTTCTCAACTTCAGTGTCTTTGGTTATATTATGCTTGTTTGTTTGTTTTGTTGATTAGGTTACTGTTAAAAGTGAGATCATATGGTATTTGTCTTTCACCTCCTGGCTTATTTCGCTTAGCATAATGCTCTCCAGTTTCATCCATGCTGTGGCAAAGGGTAAGAGCTCCTTCTTTCTTTCTGCTGCATAGAATTTCATTCTGTAAATGTACCAAAGTTTCTTCATCCATTCATTTACTGATGGGAACCTAGGTTGCTTCCAGCACTTGGCAATTATAAATTGTGCTGCTATGAACATTGGGGTGCATAGATTCTTTTGGATTGGTGCTTCAGGGTTCTTGGTATAAAATCCTAGCAGTGGAATTCCTGGGTCAAAGGGTAGATCCATTTTTAGTTTTCTTAGAAAATTCCATACTGCTTTGCATAGTGGTTGTACCAGTCTACAATCCCTCCAACAGTGCATTAGGATCCCCTTTTCTCCACAACTTCTCCAACACTTGTTGTTGGTGCTTTGTTAATGATGAGCATTCTGATTGGTGTGAAGTTGTATCTCATTGTGGTTTTAATTTGCGTTTCTCTGATAGCTAGTGATACTGAGCATCTTTTCTTGCATCTCTGGATTGTCTGTATGTCCTCCTTGGAGAAGTGTCTGTTCAAGTCCTTTGCCCAATTTTTAATTTGGTTGCTTGTCTTCTTAGAGTGGAGTCGTGTAAGTTCTTTATATATTTTGGAGATTAAACCCTTGTCTGAGGTATCATTGGCAAATATGTTTTCCCATACAGTTGGTTATCTTTTTATTTTAATACTGTTTTCTTTAGCCATGCAGAAGCTTTTTATTCTGATGAGATCCCATTTGTTTATTCTTTCTTTTATGTCCCTTGCTTTAGGGGATATATCAGTAAAAATGTTGCTGCGTGCAATATCTGAGATTTTCCTACCTATGTTCTTCTCTAGGATTTTAATGGTGTCATGGCTTATATTTAAATCTTTTATCCACCTGGAATTTAGTTTTGTGTATGGTGTAAGTTGGTGCTCGAGTTTCATTTTTTTGCATGTAGCTGTCCAGTTCTCCCAAAACCATTTGTTGAAGAGGCTATTTTTACTTCATTTTATGTTGCTGCCCCCTTTGTCGAATATTAATTGACTGTAGAGACTTGGGTTTATTTCTGGGATCTCTGTTCTATTCCACTGGTCCATGTGCCTGTTTTTGTGACAGTACCAGGCTGTTTTGATTACAGTGGCTTGTAACACAGTTTGGTGTCAGGTATTGTAATCCCTCCTACTTGGCTCTTCTTCCTCAAAATTGCTGCAGATATTTGAGGTCATTTATGTTTCCATATAAATTTTTGAAGTGTTTGTTCTATGTGAAATATGCCATTTGTACTTTAATAGGTATTGCATTGAATGTGTAAATTGCTTTGGGTAGTATGGACATTTTAATGATGTTAATTCTTCCAATTCATGAACACTGTATATGTTTCCATTTGTTTGTGTCTTCCTTGATTTCTTTCTTCAGTGTTGTGTAGTTTTCTGCATATAGGTCTTTTACCTCCTTGGTTAGGTTTCCCCTAGGTATTTTATTTTTCTTTTTGTTATAATGAATGGGATTTTTTTCTTGATTTCTGCTTCTGCTGTTTCATTGTTGGTATACAAAAATGCATTTGCTTTCTGGATATTGACTTTGCATTCTGCTGTTTGGCCAAATTCATTTATTAGGTTGAGCAGCTTTTTGAACAAGTCTAAAGGATTTTCTATGTACACTATCATGTCACCTG
The DNA here is from genome assembly GCA_004027475.1 of Anoura caudifer. Classification (NCBI taxonomy): domain Eukaryota; kingdom Metazoa; phylum Chordata; class Mammalia; order Chiroptera; family Phyllostomidae; genus Anoura; species Anoura caudifer. The sequence goes on from PVKU01007330.1 coordinate 79,797, forward strand.
CACACAACAATAGTTTTGTTTCGTCTTTTCCAATTTGGATGCCTTTTATTTCCTTTTCTTGAGTAATCAGTGTGGCCAATACTTCGAAAACTATATTGAATAGACCTGGTGAAAGTGGACAACCTTGTCTTGTTCCTGATCTTAGTGGGAAAGTTTTTAGTTTTTGCCCGTTGAGTATGATGTTGGCTGTAGGTCTCTCATATCTGGTCTTTATTATATTGAGGAATGCTCCCTCTATTCCCACTTTACTGAGTGTTTTTTCTCATAAATGGGTGCTGTACCTTATCAAATGCTTTTTCCTCATCTATTGATATGATCTTGTGATTTTTGTCTTTGCTTTTGTTTATGTGATGTATTACGTTTACTGATTTGTGAATGTTGAACCATCCTTGCATCCCTGGGATGAATTCCACTTGGTCATGGTCTATGATCTTTTTAATGTATTGTTGGATGCGGTTTGCCAATATTTTGTTGAGGATTTTAGCATCTATGTTCATCAGCAACATTGACCTGAACTTTTCTTTCTTTGTTGTGTCTTCATCTGGTTTTGGGATTAAGGTGATGCTGGCTTCATGAAAAGAGTTTGGGAGTCTTCCATCATTTTGGATTTTTTTTTAATAATTTGTGAAGGATAGGGGTTAGCTCTTCCTTAAATGCTTTGTAAAATTCTCCTGTGAAACCATTTGGTCCAGGACTTTTGTGTGTTGGGAGTTTTTTGGTTACTGCTTCAATTTCATCAGCTCTTATTGGTCTATTCAGGCTTTCTGCTTCTTCTTCATTGAGTTTTGGAAGATTATATTTTTCTAGAAACTTGTCCATTTCACCTAGGTTTTCAAATTTCTTAGCATATGGTTCTTCATAGTAATCTCTTACAATCCTTTGTATTTCTGTGGTGTCAGTTGTAATCTCTCCTCTTTCATTTCTGATTGTGTTTATTTGGGTCCTGTCTCTTTTTTTCTTGATAAGCCTGCTTAAGGGCTTGCCGATTTTGTTTATCTTTTCAAAGAACCAGCTCCTGGATTCCTTGATCCTTAGAATTGTGCTTTTAGTCTCTATGTCATCTAAATCTGCTCTGATATTGGTTATTTCCTTCCTTCTACTTGCTCTGGGCTGTCTTTGTTGTTCCTCAAGTTCTTGTAGGTGTTTGGTTAACTTGCTTATTTGAAATGTTTCTATCTTTTTTAGGTAGGCCTGCATCGCTATGAACTTCCCACTGAGGACTACCTTTGCTGAGTCCCATAAGTTTTGGGTCATTGTGAGTTCATTTTCATTTGTTTCCAGAAACTTTTTGATTTCCTCCCTAATTTCATTCTTGACCCAGCATGCTATTCAATCTCCATGATTTTGAAGATTTTGGGTTTTTCCCCTTGGAGTTGGTTTCTAGTTTCAGTCCCTTGTGGTCGGAGAAAATGCTTGGTATGATTTCCATTTTCTTCAATTTGTTGAGGTTTGTTTTGTGTCCTATCATGTGATCTATCTTTGAAAATGCTCCATGTGCATTTGAAAAGAATGTGTATTTAGTTTCTTTGGGATGAAGGGCTCTATATATATATCAGTTAAGTCCATTTCATCTACAGTGTTGTTCAATGCCACAATATGTTTGTTTGGAAGATCTGTCCATTTTTGACAGTGGGGTGTTAAAATCCCCTACTATAATTGTGTTGCTGTCAATATCTTTCTTGAAGTCCTTTAAGATTCTCTTTATGTATTTAGGTACTCCTATCTTGGGTGCATATATTTTTACTATGTTTGTCTTCTTGTTGGATTGTTCCCTTGTGTATTATGAAGTAACCTTCTGGGTCTCTCTTTATGGCTCTTCTTTTGAAGTCTATTTTGTCTGATATGAGTATTGCTAACCCAGCTTTTTTTTCCTGTCCATTTGCTTGGGAAATTTGTTTCCAGCCCTTCACTTGAGTCTGTGTAAGTCTTTTGTCCTGAGGAGGGTCTCTTTGAGGCAGCATATGTGTGGGTCAGACTTTCTTATCCATTCAGTTATCATTCAGTTATTCTATGCCTTTTGATTGGAGCATTTAATCCATTTACATTTAAGGTTATTATTGATAGGTACTTATTCATTGCCACTTTCGTACCTATGTTCCTCTCTCCCTCTCTCTCTCTCTCTCTCTCTCTCTTCCTTTCCTTAAAGCAGTCCCTTTAGTATCTCTTACAGCACTGATTTGGTACAGGTGTATTCTTTTAGACTTCTTTTGCCTGGGAATCTCCTTATTTGGCCCTCTATCTTCATTGAAAGCCTTGCTGGGTGAAGTAGTCTTGGTTGCAGGCCTTTGGTTCTCATTACTTGGAATATTTCTTGTCATTCTCTTCTGGCCTGGAGTGTTTCCATTGAGAAGTCAGCTGCTAACCTTATCAGGGCTCCCTTGTATGTTGCTTCCTTTATCTCCCTTGCTACCTTTAAGATTCTCTCTTTGTCTTGGAATTTTGCTATTTAAATTATGATGTGTCTTGAAGTAGGCCTGTTTGGGTTCCTCTTGATTGGGACTTTCTGTGTTTCCTGGATTTGTGTGACTTTTTTTCTCATCAAATTAGGAAAGTTTTCCATCATGACTTTTTCAAATAGGTTTTCTATCCCTTGCTGCTCTTCTTCTTCTTCTTCTTCTTCTTCTTCTTCTTCTTCTTCTTCTGGTATTCCTATTATATAGATATTATTACGTTTCATATGGTCCTGCATTTCTCTTAAACCCTCTTCATTCTTTCTGAGACTCTTTTTCTTTTCTTGCTCTTCCTGAGTGATTTTTTTCTACTTTGTCCTCCAACTGACTGATCTGATCTTCTGCTTCATTGATTCTGCTTTTTATTCCTTCCACTGTGTTCTTCAGTTCAGAAATTGTATTTTTCATTTCCTCTTGGCCCTTGTTGATAGGTTCTATTTCCTTTTTCATGTTGATAGAGTTTGCAGTAAGTTCATCATAGTTTCCCTGTAGTTTCTGGTAGCTCTTTGAGAACTCATGGAGCTTCCTGTCAACCATTGCTTTGAACTCAATATCTGATAGTTGAGATGCCTCCATTTCATTTAGCATTCTTTCTGGGCTTCCTCCTTTTCTTTCATTTGGGGATTGTTTCTTTGTCTTCCCATTGTTTGTGAGACTCTTTTTTAGCCTCAACTTCTTACATTGGTCTGTTCTGGCTCCCTGGGTTTATGGTGTGAACTTCTGTAGTAGAATACCTGTGAAATTCAGTGGTGCTGTCTCCTTTGGGTATCCTGGTGTTCACAGCTTCCATTGTCTCAGCTGTTGAAATGCCCCCTCTTTGGGACCAACTCTGACTTTTTCACAGTTCCAGTTTGTTTTTTTCTCTCTTTTCTTCTTTTTTGTCTCACTGGTGGGTATTTAAAAAGGGAAAAGAGGAAGAATAATGAGAAAAGAAGAAGAAAAAGAAAAAAAAAGAGGAACAAAGAAGAGATAAAATTGGAAAGAAAGGAAGAATGGCTAAAGCAAGAAAGAAGTAACTAGAAGCAAAAGGAGTTGAGGGACAAAAAAGATAAAAATAATGAAAAAATAATAAAAAATAAAACAACAAACAAAAAAAAAAAACAATAAAAATGTCTCTTGCTGTTTCCAATCTTGCCAAGCCAGTTTTCCTGGTCTTGCTGATTACATTAGCCAGGGGTGATGGTATTGCTTTTCTTCCTGTTTAGCACTCAGTTATCATTGGGCTAGTCTCCCTAGGGCTAGCCATGCACTCTCCCCAGAGCTAGAACGGTGCCTCTCCGGGCAGTGCCTCGGGAGTATGTTCTGAGCCTCCTGATGAGTGTGTACTTTCTGGAGTTTATTGGTGTGAGCTCGGGTCTCCTACATGGTGTGCACCTACCCTGGTCACGTGTGGGTGCCTATGGTCTCACAGCCATCTGCATTCAAGCATGGGCACCTATGTTCTCACAGCCATCTGTGGTTATGCAGGTGCCTTTCCTCAGCTGTCTCTGATGGTGCATGGGTGCACGAGCTCCAGCGTGCACTTCTCTCAGGGCTATGTGTGGGTGTTCACATCCCCAGCGTGTTTGCCACTGAGACCTTAACTCCTGTCTGTGAGACTTCAAGCAACCAGGTCTCTCCTGGTGCTGCTGAAACCTTGTTTGGCTAGGGAGGGAGCGGTTAACTCAGCTCCTTCCCTAGAGTCCTGCGGCAGGCCTAGCCAGTGCCGGCCCAGGGCCTCAGCTGCCCTGGTCTCTGCGCTGATCCCTGGGCTCTTAATGTTCTGAAGTACTCTCCTTATTGTCTGGTTTTTCAATGTCCACTACAATTTTTGATCTCCTATTTTCAAGTATGCTGTGTTTCTCTTGGTTGTTTGCTCTGACCCTCCATAGATCAACCAGGTTTTTCTCCCATGTGTAGCGGGATGTGGAATCTGCTCCCTCCTACTGCACCACCATCTTCCTTCCTGAAAAGCAGTTTTGATAGGGTGATACAAATAATGGAGAAGGAAATGAATTTGTATACCTTGTGGGAATGTGTGTACATGTATATATAAATATGAAATGTGAAGTTGGGAAAGTAATGTCTTTGATATTTGTCCTTTTAGATGGATGATAAAAAGAGCATATTCCCTTTTTTTTTCCTAGAGAAACCATTCCTATTTTCTAAGTACGTGCTCTGGTTGCAGATGTCCCCAGAAAAAGTATCCACAGATATGCTTCAAGGCCAAAGACATATTTCTGTAGATACTGACAAATGAGTTAGTAAATTATTATGTCCAAGTTTAAAGCTGATAATAACTACAAATTGCAAAGTAATTGATGATGCCAAGCAGTTTTTCTGTATGCACATGCCTGGAGTCCCATTCCTACTGAAAGGCATCTTTGCATTGCCCCTTAGTTGTTCTGGCATTGTACCAAAATCAAATTAAATTAAGGTTTAGGAAAGATGATATAATAAATTCTTTATACCTTTTTGTAGTAAATGTCTATATATTCTTAAAGACTAAGAAATCGCTTCAGGGATTAGTAATTTGTACCTACATGTGGTTAATTTTCTCTAATTAGAATTCATAGAGTTATCAAAAGAAACATGCAAATGTTGTACATCTCTCATTTATTTGATGTTTTCAAATGTACTCTCTTCTCCATGGAAGGCACATGAGGTGGGGAATTGGGGAACATATTTTAATGGAAGCCATTTCTTCCCATGACACACATGTTTATGAGTCACAGAAAGCTGAACCATAACATTCTAAGCACCTTAGTTAATCTTCAGTTTTGAAATTAAACCTTTAAACAGAAAAAAAAGTTTCATTCCATTGATGTGAAGCAAATCAATTAAGAGCAATTGGAGGGAACAGTGATAACAGATGTCCAGCTCCAAGCAGCATATAACAAGATGATTACGTGTTCTGGTGGCCCGCCAGACTGCCAGGCTGTGTTTTTTGTGGGTGTTACTTTACTGACAGTACCTTTGTGACATTTGTACCTTGACACCAGAAGTGCTAACAGCTGCAGTGCCCGTGGTAGAAAGGCAGGAAAGACCTTTTTAGCTTTAGCTGCTCTCACAGATTCTCAGCACCCTAAGATATTCAAGCCTATAAAAAGTGACTTCGGCCTGCTATCTCTTTTGTGAAGATTTTTGCTGTGGTGTCTGGAAAGCAGCTTTTTTGCCATGACATGTACTTAGGGGAGATAAGGGTTTCTCAGGATAGAAGACACATGGTAAATGTGTGACTAATGGCAGTAACAAGGCTGGTCTGGGAGTTCATGGCTTTGTGAAATGAAATATTTCAACACCTATTTATGTGCTTGGTTATTTGCTACAGGCAGCCCTTTTGACCCCTCAGAGAGGAAGCCAAAAAAAAAAAAAAAAGACTAAAGAAGAAAAATTCTAGGTATATTTAAGTTAGATGACATTCTTAACTAATAATGACAGATGTAACAGTATGGCTTCTAATGGCTGCTAATAATGGTAGAGCTTCAGGCTGTGGGGAAATGAGAAAGGTCAGAAGGCAAGTGCATGTATGTGAGAAAAGCGTTCAGATCATAAAAGGTGAGATGTGGTTTTAGGAAAGCTTATTTTTGAAACTCTGCCCAGTCTGTCTTGGTGTTTTCAGAGTTATTCTTGGCACACAGGGTTATTCTTTGACAAACTCTAGAGAACCAACTTTCTAAAAGTCATACTCTGCTATTTTCTATCAGGGAGCCACTATGCGCTCAGAGCTGGTTTTTGTACATTGAGCTTTTATTGTTGCTACCATTTTGGTCTTAGAAATGGGACAAATTCTTCAGCTAAACATAAATAACTTTCCAATGTTGGAAGAGCATTTATGAGACATTCACAACCATTAACTTTTTATAAGAAAATTTCCTTTACATGTTTCAATTGCTAATACTTTATAACATAGGAGAAGTTATTGTAAAAAGTTGTGCTTTTAAATATAACATTAAATATAAGTTATAACTTAAATATAACTTTATATTTAAATATAAATATAAAGATCAGTAAACATTATGGAAATCCAGATATATATTTGAGAGATATAAGTAATGTACTAATGACTCTAAGTAAATAAAGCTAAAGGAAACAGGAAAGTGATTTTAAAAGTCTATAATTAAGCATAATTCAATTGCAGTGCCCATAAATTTTTGCTCTCTTTATGATATGTAATCTGATGTCCAGAGTAGTTAAGAGAACTATGTAATTTTGTGTAGCTACTGAGTGACTGGAGCTCCGGATGCCAACTTGCAATCTCAGGACTCTTTCTAATACTTTATCTCTGGGCATGCTCAGAAAGCCAAAAACCAGAGTATTTTTCTTTTGGCACTTATGCTGTGATTCAGGTCAAAGCACAAACCTCAACTAGTGTTGAGGAAATCTACATAAATTTTTAAATATGATGGCATAACTTTATAGAAATTTCAAAAAGTTTTGAATATGAAGTGCATTTTTGTAATTAACTCTCATTGGGTAATCAGAGTGAGAAAAGCCTTAGGAAAAAGAAGGAAAGAAAAAGAAGTATGCATGATCCAAAATGTCCACAGGGAAGTCTGCACATTTTTTTCCATTTCATTGCTAATGAGTCATTTTCACCTGACTTCTGCTCCCACCACACCCCTCTGAAGAACCAGCTGTCAGTTTCCACAGCTGAGTGGGTTTGGTACCAGACAGGTGGCAGCAGGGTGGGGAAGAAATCATGTCAGTAGGATATAGTTAATATGGAATTAGGATGATCCACCTGGTATCATTAAAAATTGACTGCACATCATAAATGATTCACTACAATATAATTAACATTTAGATTAAAAGTTAAGCTCTTAAACATTTCCGAAAATGCAAATAAGAATATTTGTCATTAATTGAATATTTGAACAGTTTTCTATACAATCTACATCAGTAATGCTCATTTAAAAACTATATAATATTATATCCTGTTTATAGAGTAAGTGGATTGGACTGTGCCCTTCCAGATTCTGACATTTACTTATCTGTAACATTCTGTGTGCTGTAGGCTCTTTGAAAAATATCTGTCCTGACATCAGTAAAAGCAGGTTGAAGTCTAAATGGCCTAACATTTTTAGAAGTGTTCTGTAAACCATGTACTTAATATTTGTATAAGAATTCACCTGACTGTTACCATTGGTATTTATTCAATGGACTCTTTTTAATTCTCACAACTTGGAAAACAAGTCTAAGTTCTTGAATGCTGCAAACAAGATTCCCAACCACGTGACTCATTCATCTTCTAACAACAATGTGGCCATTCATGCTTGATTAAGTTCTTCAGTTTTCTTCAACTGGGAAGTCACTTCCACCTGAAAGCCTCCCCTGGATGCTCAGTAATGGTCTGGGTTCTTTCACTGTGATTCCATAAGTCCAGAATGACCTTTCTACTATAGAGCTTATTACACAACACTGAAATTGGCCATTCACCAGTCTTGCACATTTATTGGGTCTGCTTAAGGACAGATCTTTATCTTCACATTTGAATTTTTAATAACTAGCACAGAGAATAGCACATAATGAGACAATAATAATTATAGTCATGCACTGCATAATGCCATTTCAGTCAATCATGGACCACATATACCTCAGTGGTCCCATTAGAGTATAATGGAGATGAAAAACTCCTGTTGCCCAGTGACATCACAGCTATTGTAATATGGTAGCACAACGAGTTAATGCAACATGCTCATGATGATGCTGGTGTAAACAAACCTACTGTGCAGCCAGTCATATAACAGTATAGCATGTACCATTACATACAGTACATAATTCTTGATAATAATAGATGTTACAGATTTATGTCTCCCTATACTATAATTTTTATTTTGAGAGTGTACTCTTTCTACTTATTAAAAAAGTTTTGCTGTATAAAATATGCTGTGTTACTCTAGAGCAGCTTCATACATCTCATATTAACTGAGTCTCTTGATTGCATCATTTTATCTTGTACTTGATTTAATTTTGTATCACTTTGCACAGTAACATGCTGTGTAGGCTTGTAGCCTAGAAGCAATAACCATATAGCCTATGTGTACAGTAGGCTATACCATCTAGGTTTATGTAATTATGGTCTACGACATTTTTCTTTTTGGGGGTATTATTCTTTTTTCAAAATATTTATTTATTTATTTATTTATTTTTAGAGAGAGGGGAAGGGAGGGAGAAAGAAAAGGAGAGAAACGTCAATGTGTGGTTGCCTCTTGCATACCCCCAACTGGGGACTTGGCCCACAACCCAGGCATGTGCCCTGACTGGTAATTGAACTGGAGACCCATTGGTTCACAGGCTGGCACTAAATCTAATGACCCACACCAGCCAGGGCTTGCCCTATGATTTTTGAACAATGATAAAATCATCTAATGATACATTTTTCAGATTTTATGCCCATTGTTAAATGACACATGAGTGTGTGTGTTATTGAGGCCAATTTGTTTTATGATTATATATACATAAAACCAAGAACATATAAATAAGAAAAATACTAGCCATTTATCTGGCATGCATTTTGAGCTATCATTCTGTAACAGGGTGCAGCCAAGAGGGGGGCCCCAAAAGGGAGTTTGAATGGGGCCCAGAACTCACGGTGTCCAGGGAATATTAGAGGGACATATAAGATGTCCTCACCCCCTCCCCCACAGGTATGAGTTGGGGGAAGGGACAAATGGAGCAGGGCCATTGAGTTGTTTTGCATAGCAATGGTTTTGCAGATAACCCCCAGAATGGTCATTTAACATTTCTATAACCTCTAACTGGTTTCATAGATATGTTAAACAGCTGTGGCCATGCTCTGAGCCAGGGGGAATGGAAAGGACTTCCCCAAGGAAGTGACTGGGGGAGGAACCCTAAGTTAAAGCACCTGTGTGGGAGCTTGGAGAAGATTGGCTCCAGAAAATGGGACACACCTGCCCAGACTCATGATGGCATCCCAATAACCTTGGAAATATACGGGAATGCTGGCAGGTGTAACCGATTGTAGGAGGAGTCGGAAATAGGGCTGCAGAGGAGGATTGGCGTGGGGATTTA
>PVKU01007331.1:0-89199 GCA_004027475.1 Anoura caudifer
GCTTATATTTAAATCTTTTATCCACCTTGAATTGATTTTTGTGTATGGTGTAAGTTGGTGCTCAAGTTTCATTTTTTTGCAGGTAGCTGTCCAGTTCTCCCAACACCACTTGTTGAAGAGGCTACTTTTACTCCATTTTATCTTGCTGCCTCCTTTGTCAAATATTAATTGACCGTAGAGAATTGGGTTTACTTCTGGGCTCTCTGTTCTATTCCACTGGTTCATGTGCCTGTTTTTGTGCCAGCACCAGGCTGTTTTGATTACAGTGGCCTTGTAATACAGTTTGGTGTCAGGTATTGTGCTCCCTCCTACTTGGCTCTTCTTTCTCAAATTTGCTGCAGCTATTCGAGGTTGTTTATGGCTCCATATAAATTTTTGAAGTGTTTATTCTACGTCTGTGAAATATGCCATTGGTACTTTAATAGGTATTGCATTGAATCTGTTAATTGCTTTGGGTAGTATGGACATTTTGATGATGTTAATCCTTCCGATCCATGAACACTGTGTATGTTTCCATTTGTTTGTGTCTTCCTTGATTTCTTTTTTCAGTGTTGTGTAGTTTTCTGCATACAGTTCTTTTACCTCCTTGGTTAGGTTTATTCCTAGGTATTTTATTTTTCTTTTTGCTATATTGAATGGGATTTTTTTCTTGATTTCTGCTTCTGCTCCTTCATTATTGGTATACAGAAATGCCTTTGATTTCTGGATATTGACTTTGTATCCTGCTGTTTGGCCAAATTCATTTGTTAGGTCGAGCAGCTTTTTGGCGAGTCTATAGGATTTTCTATGTACAGTATCATGTCACCTGCAAACAATGATAGTTTTGTTTCCTCCTTTCCAAATTGGATGCCTTTTATTTCCTTTTCTTGTCTAATCATTGTGGCTAAGACTTCCAATACTATATTGAATAGAAGTGGTGAAAGTGGACATCCTTGTCTTGTTCCTGATCTTAGTGGAAAAGATTTTAATTTTTGCCTGTTTAGTATGATGTTGGCTGTAGGTTTCTCATATATTCCCTTTATTATGTTGAGGAATGCTCCCTTAATTCCACTTTGCTGAGTGTTTTTATTATAAATGGGTGCTGTACCTTATCAAATGCTTTTTCTGCATCTGTTGATACAAGAACAACAATTAAAATAAAATAAATTTTTAAAAAAGTATTGAATGAGAGATTAAAAACTTTTCCAAATAAATAAGAAACTCATGGAACTTTACAGCAAAGAAAGGTAAGGGGAGAACCTGAATAGATATCTTTTTAAAGAAGACATACAAATGGCCAAATGTATATGAAATGGTAGTCGGCATCACTAATCACTTCACACCTGTTAGGATCTTTGTTATCCAAAAGACAAGAGATAGCAAATACTGAGAAGATGTGGAGAACAGATAACTCACATACACCATAGGAATATAAACTGGTAAAGCCACTATGGAAAAAAGTATGGAGATTCCTCAAGAAATTAAAAATAGAAGTACCATATGATCCAGCAATCCCACTTTGCTTGTATACCATTTGGGTATATAGCCAAAGGAATGAAATCACTATCTTGAAGGGATATCTGTACTCACGTGTTTATTGCAACATTATTCACAACAGCCAAGGTATGGAAACAACCTAAACATCCATTTACAAATAAAAAAAATATGACATATACATATAGAATGGAATATTATTTATTTTGAAAATAAAGGAAGTTCTGTCATTTGCAGCAACATGGATAAATCTAGAGAACATTAATTAGCTAGGTAAAATAAGCCAGACAGATAAAGACAAATCCTGGGACTGGGGGGTGGAGGAAATAGTAGGGAGAAGCAGGTAAAAAGATGCAAACTTTTAGTTATGAGATGAATAAAATCTGAGGGTATAAAATATACCATAGTGACTACAGTTGAAAATATATAATTGAAATTTACTAATAGAGTAGAACTTAAGTTTTCTGACAAACAAACAAAGTACCTATGTGCCCTGGCTGGTGTGGCCCAGTGGATTGAGTGCCAGCATGGGAACCTAAAGGTCACTGATTCGATTCTCAGTCAAGGCACATGCCTGGGTTGTGGGCCAGGTCTCCAGTTTGGGTATGTGAGAAAAGCAACCTATTGCTGTATCTCTCACACATCCGTGTTTCTCTCCCTCGCTTTCTCCCTCCCTTCTCTTCTCTGTAAAAATAAATAAATCTTTTTAAAAAGTATATATGTATATATGTATACATTATCAAGTTATCACATACATTTAAAATATATTAACATTTTATTTATTTAATTATACCTCAGTAAAGCTGAGAAACAAATAAATGAAAGGTTTCTCTCCCTGTCTGCTCCAGTTTTCAGTTTCCTAGGTAAATGACTGAAGTTCCCAGGGAAAGACTGGGACAATAATTATTGTGTATCTTTGTCATATGTAACAGAGTCCTTTCTCCTGTAGACTCAGTCATCTTTTCAATCAGTGGATTCTAGGTCCAAAAACTGGATCAGGACCAGAAACATGGCAAGGGATTGCGATATTTTATTAAGATAACTGCAGACTTCTGATCATCCACCCTTTTTCTCTAATGATATAAGCCAAACAAAGTCCCTGTTGAGTATTTTGCTACAAGGGATCTGCATTCTTTAAATCATCCTAATAACTTTCTGCAAGTCAGGCCCCCTTGGTTACCACTCTGACCTTGGTGCTAATTGTAATATTCACATCTACCTGTCTTACAACCAAAAGCATTGTCACTTGACTCCCATTGTTTTGGAGTACCATCACCCCTATTGCTATCAATGAGCCTAGCTCTGTAATGACTGCCTATTGCTCTGGTCTACAGATAAGACAAGAACATCAATAAGCACTTTAGTTGTTTTGGTGCCCTCTCACAAGATCATTCCTTATTGCCTTGGCAATTATTATATACTTCTAGCATTCTTGTGCAGCAATGTCATCTGGGGTGTTTTTTTTTTTTGGTTTGTTTTTGTTTTTGTTTTTTTTTTTTTTTAGCCTGACAGTATATCTACTTCAGCACACTCAGTTCCCTAATCCTTTTATTCCCTTAATCAACTGCCATGAGAATTCTGACATTTGAACCTGACTCAGGGTAAGCCATCATTTTGTCCAAGTTTCTTTGAGGTAAGTTCATATTATCTCCAGTAGTCTTTGTCAGGGTGTAAAATCCTATTTCTTAGGAGATTATGCACTCTCAAGTGGCTAAATGCTTCCTTATCTAACTTGGTATTCTTGTCCTCTTGATCAAATACCTTTTTTAGCTCCTGCCATACCTGGTGGCTAGGTTTTACTGTTCCTTTGGGGTATAGTTCCTCTCATCCTTTATCAGGACCAGAATGTCCCCTTTACCTCCTCCAGAAGGGGAGGTAAAGGCATATGCTGGCATCAGGACATGTATTCTTACAGGAGAAAGAGGCCTTTTCATGTTCTTCAAACAAGGAGGTAGTGTCAGCTGTTACTAGAGAGTAGTGGGCCACTTCTGCAGGATCAGGGATCTCAGGGAAGCCTAAGGACTAAAGATTTTCAGGGATGCCAACCCAGATGTTTCCATCCCATATGTCAAGGTTCCATACATTTCCAGGGCCCTGACCTTGAAACAGCAGACCTGCCTTGGTTCAGAATTTAACCTCCTTTGGAAGTTAGTAATATAGCCTGAATGTGTGTCCCCTCAAAATTTACATGGTAAAACCTATTCCCCCAAATGATGCTATTTGGAGGTGGGGCCTTTGGGAGGCAGTTGAGTCATGAGGATGAAACCCTCATAAATGGGATTAGTGCCCTCTTAAAGGAGGCCCCAGAGAGTTCACGTATAGCTTTGGCCGTGTGAGGACACGGAAAATATGGCTCTCTATGAACCAGAAAGTGGACTTCACCAGACACAAAATTTGTCTGTACATTAATCTTGGACTTCCTAGCATCTATAATAAATGTTTTTGGTTTATAAGCCACTCATTTATGGTGTTTTTGTTAAAACAGCCCAAACTGAGTAAGAGAGTTGGCTACTCTTATGGTCAAGTTCTGACCCTGGTCCTAAGCTTTCTTTGCCCTTCTCTTGCAAGAAATGAGAGTGTCTTCATATGCCACCAAAGTAACCCTCCCATTTTCATATTTGGCTTTTAGCTGTCTATTAATTTCTCTCAGACTTCCATTATCTTTTTCTAGAGTATTATTGAAGCTTAGCATTAACCATTCAAATGTATTGTCTTTATAGTTATTTCTTCCCACTTCCCCCTACTCCATAGTCTTAAAAAATCTGGTATATGGCACTAGTTGATGCACTCACTTCTACCTGTATACCTGTGAACCATCCTAGTTCTCTATCAGGTGTTCATTTTAACAACTGGGTAGTCACCTGGTGCCAAAGACTTCACCTACTAACAGTGATCAGGGCTTCACTGACAGCAAGACTATGAGTGTGTGATCCATCTCCCAAACCCCTTCTTGCCAATTTCTTTCTTCAGTCAGTATTGGTACTGATGGACTCATGTTGGGGTCTCTAGGGAGCACTCTGAGACAAAGTTCAATGCACAAGTTATTTATTAGGGGTGCCCTTGGCTCAGACCTTTGGAAGAGAAGCAAAGGAAATGTGATTAGTTGGAGGCACAAGTGAAGTTATAATGTTGCCAAACCCACAGGACACTCTGGAACTAAAACAACTCATTAGAATTGTATGGAGTTTGACTGAAAAGGTTGGAGCCTTATAACCACATTAATCAGTTATTGGATGTGGATTGCTTCCCCAGCAAGGGGCATGCTTTGGGTGATAAAAACTTTGAAGCTGAAGCAATCCCTGGAGGGGCTGGTGACTGGGGCTTTCTGCCTACATAACTCTCCACAGCTAGGGTGACAAATCCTTTAGAGTGAGGGGATCTGGGCAGCACACTCAGACATTCACCACAGAAAATCCTATTGCCCTTACTACCCCCACCATCCCACATCTCACCTTCCAGGTCCATTGCTAATCTACTCTACTTGCCACATTAAGTCTTTGCCAACTTGGCGTCTTTCCTATTAAATGGGGGTGACAATTCCTCCCCTGCCTATTTACCATAATTCTTATAAGGTTCAAAAGGGATAATGGATATGAAAAGGCTTTGTAAACTGTAAATCACTTTACAAATGCTAGGAAGTAATATTACTAACTTTTAAGATTATTAAACATCAAGAAGTATTTTGTAAAAACATAGTTTATATTTATCCTGTTAATTTTCTTCTATGAAATTGCCCAGTTTCTTAGGTTGGTAGTACAAGTTTTTGACTCATGAGGATTATGCTTCTTATAATCATAGCTGCTTAAAGATACCAGGTCTTTTTATTTTTATTTTTTATTTTTTAAACATTTTATTTATTTATCTTTAGAGGGGAAGGGAAGGAGAGAGGGAAAGAAACATCAATGTATGGTTGCCTCTCATGCGTCCCCTGCCGGGAACTGGCCTGCAACCCAGGCATGTGCCCTGACTGGGAATCGAAACACGATCACTTGGTTCACAGGCCTGCACTCAATCCACTGAGCTACACCAGCCAGGGTGATACCAGGTCTTTTTATAGTTATTTTTATAGCAGAAAATCATCCTTATATTTTACTAGGGATGCCAAACCCTCAGTAACAGAAATCTGATACTTGGTGATGGAGATGAGGGAGCAAATGTGGAATGAAATAAGGGACTACTATGTACTGAGTTGTATCTCCTTGCCAAGCACTATGTGAGGTGTTTTACATGTTGCCTTTTCCACATCAACCACATGAAGTTTGGAAGTGGGGTCTTCTAAACTCAAGGTCAAAGAACAGGCTCTTTATTTTCATTTCTGGGATCTTTGCTGACACCTTTAAGAGAGAGGAAGACCCACAAATCCTGTCACACCATTCCTGACCCACAGACTGCACAGTCGGTTCTCCCTTTCATGGAAAAATGTAGTTAGCGTCGGCAGAGCATAAATCTGTGAAAACACAAAATTAATACATCATATCCATCTTCAAAGGATCCACATTTGGGAATTGGGAAACTACAGAAAGTATTTTTCCTGCAACAAATCAGAGACTAAGCCAGACACGGAAGCCCCAGAATGCACCTGTGTTCAGCAGTTCTATCTGGGGAGTAACCCGGCATGATCTACTGCACTGGCTCTTTCAGAAAGAAGCCACAGAAGGGAGGAGAAGAATGTCTGAGGGTTTGTCTGGGGAAAAATAAAAGAAATAATTGTTCTAAAAAAAGGAGAAATTGGTATTTCACTGGCAGCCCAAGTTGCAGAGGAGCACTTTAAACTTCTGTGGCTGGTATCCTTCATCTGAAAATCATCAACTTGTTTAAAAATCCCTCATCTGGGGATTTGCCTGCTTGCAATCACACAACCTGAAACTGAGTGTGTCTAGATACCCATATGTTCTCAGCAGGGGGCCCTGGGGTACTCTGGTGCACTGTGGCCTGAATTCCTCTTCCCAGCATACATATGGGAAGCAGCCGAAGGAGAAACTCATTGTCAACACAAGTTATTAGCCATCAAGAAGGAGCCACATGGAAGTAAGGTTTTTTCATTGTGATTTCAGTGACCCTCAGGGTGTTTGGTAAAGGGGAGATTTTTTTTTGCCCCAGACAATGTGCTGGGCAATGCTTTACACTATCCTCAATTCTGGCTCTCTTAACATAGAGATAAAATAATCCTGTCCAGAAACAGTGCATGTGGCGTGGTGCACTGAGCTTTGGCGGGGGGTGGGGAGAGTTGTGCATGTGTGTATTTCTGTGTGGATAACAGGTCTAAAACCTACCTTACAAATTGAATTTGGTTTAATGTATTTCTGCATGTATCTACAGTTTTTAATTTCTTCTCTCTATTCTTATTTAACTTGAAATTGTGCTCTTTCTCTGGTAAGACATTTTAGCATGGTGCAGGTATGAAATGCATTGTGGGAGGGAAAAGCTGAATTATATTGTAGTAATAATATTAAAGCTGCTCAGGAAGAAGCTTAGCAGCATGTGCTAAGTCAACATATGGTCAGTGGCAGTGTGGACTGGAAGTCAGGGACCTGAAAGCTCATCCCTGTCCTACCACCGTATCAATGTATGATGTTAGCCAAGTCATTTGTCCCCTTTGAGTCCCTGTTTCTTCACTGGAAGATGAATAGATTGAAGGTGGTCTGCTAGATCACCTTCTGCCTCAGCAGATTTTGATTAGCATCATTTTGCAGAAATCTTTTATTCACCTGCAAACATTTGCCTAAATAATGATGATTCTTGATTTCTAGCCTGGTGACCAGTTGAATGATAGAAATACTTTCAGCTGTTGGTGACTGAAACCCAACCAAAGTGATTTAAGCCATAATAATATTTATTGTGATGAAACATGGAGTGAAGTGGTTTGGAAGGTAAGGTTTGTTTCTTCAAATCAACATTATCATCATGATATAAAGCACTTTATGTTTGAAGTTATGTTTCTGGTGGTACCTACCGGTGGATTGATTCCTGTATTGTTATGAAATGCCCATTTCTTATCTTGTTTTTACTTTATGTATACATATACAGGATATGTCAAAAGTAGTTTTACAGTTGTTTGTATGGAAAACAATATAATAATAAATAATAATACAAGAGTAAACCCTGTGTTCTGCATACTCACAACTGTGAACCTACTTGCCCACTGTGTGTTTCTGCATTGGCCCTTGCCTTACAGAATGATTGCTCTGACTCTAGTATAGTCACATTGGCTTTTTTTCTTTTTTGCCAAGGTTTGCATGGTATATCTTTCTATTTTGAATCTTGCATGGCACATTTAAGGTGAATAACTGGGTTTGGAAGCACATAAGTTATTGTTGCTTTATTTTTCTATTTTACCCGGCGGGCATTATTAATCTTTTACATGGAGGATGAGATTAATTTAAATGTAATGCAATCACTGATATATTTAGGATTTTATCTATCACCATGCTATCTATTATTTTTTCTTCTTGATGCATCTGTTTTATGATCCTGTTTCTCTTCTTGTTTTTTTAATAATCACATATTTTTAATATTTATTTCTCCCCTTCTAACTAGCTAGCTATGCATTCTCTAATAGTTTTTTTAGTTGTTACACTAGAGATTATATTTATCATTGACCAATTATACTCTAAAACACATTATTACCAATTCAGCCTTTTATGTGATTTAACATTTGCTATTTACCCCTCTGCCTTTTGTTTTATTGTCATGTATTTTAATTCTACATATATTTTAAACTCCACGAGCTATTACTCTATTGTTTTATACAATTACTATTTATTTATATTTACCTACATTGTGCCCATTCTGTTGGTCTTTGTTCCTTCCTGCAATTCCCATCTCCTCCTGGGATCATTTCCCTTCTCCCTACGTAACTCATTTTATTATTTCTTTTTAGAGCAGCTTTGCTGGTGGTGAATTTGTTCATCTTAAAGTGTACTTGTTTCACTTTTAGTTTAGAAAGATAGAATTATAGATTGTCAATACTTTCTTTAAGCATTTTAAAGATATCATTCAGTCATTTCCTGGCTTTCACTGTTTTGGTTGAAACATAATCTTTAAGTTTTATTGTTGCTTTACTGAAGATAATGTATCTTGTTTCCTGATAGCTTTTATGTTTCTTTTTAGTGTATGTATTTCTATGATGTATCCAGGTGTGGTTTAGGTTTTTATGTATGTATGTTGACCTGTTTTTAGGTCATTGGTCCTGTCTTTTGCTTTGCCCTGCTGTGTCTCATCTCATGTTTATCCCATATATTGAATTCTTAATTTCAGATTTTGTATATTAAGTTACAAAATTCCCACTTGTTTCATTTTTATAGACTCTATTCTCTGGTGAAATTGCAAGGCTTTTATCTATCTTGTGCATATTTTCACCTTTTATACTGAATATATTAACCATAATTATATTAAAGTTTTTTTCAGCCAAGTACAATGTATCAATTATCTATGGCTCAGTTTTTAGTGTGTATGCAAACATGCACACTTGTTTTCCTCCTGGTGTGGTAGTCATATGGTTCTATCTTTTGTCAGGCCAGGTAATCTCAGATTGAATGCCAAACACTGTGTATTAGAAATATATAGTATAAATTCCAGATTATCTTATCCTCCTCTAGAAGGGATTTACTCTTCCCATTTGTCAGGCAGAGGGAGTGGTAACAGATCACCTGCCTTAATTTAAGCAAGGACAGGAATGAATCGAGATTGGTATTCCTAGTATGGTCCCGTCTGTTTCTGGCTCTTCTTAGCCTTCCAAGGTTTTCAACTAACAGCCAGGTATGTTCTTCAAGACCCTTCCTTTGGTGGGCACTGAATTCCAGTATTTGTCTCAAGAAACTCTTGAATTTCTTTGTTCTGCTTTCCAGAGGGTTTCTTCTTAGGTTTCTAGGCTCCCTTCTCATCAGCCCTAGAATTCAACAAATGTCTTTAAGATAAAACTAACTGTATACTCCAGTCTCTCCTCTAGAAGACTCAGTCCCAAACTCTGCCAGTTCCTTTGTTCACTAGCAGCAGCTGGTTCAAATCCCAGAATCCAAATCTCTTGCTCAAGCCCCAGAATCACTAAACACCCCCAGAATAAAAATGCAGTGGAATTCAGCTTACCTCTCTTAGGTCTTCTCCTCTCCAGAGTTTTCACCCATACAGTTCTCGGAGCCTCAGCAGCTATCAAATGCCTTTAGCCAGATGATTGTTATATGTTCTTTGGCATTTTCAGCTATCATCAGTAGGAACATTGATCTGACACGAGCTGTTCTCACCATTCAGAGGTGGAAGTCCTTGCAGGCTCTTTACACAATTCTGCTTTGTTGTTCTCAAGGTCATTGAGGACTTTACACCTGTGTTTTTATTGTCTCTTGATTGCAGCCAGACATACTATTTATACCAGTATCCTAGCACTTAAGGATGAGGATAGAAATGAATCCTCCTTTCACTTTCAGAAAAATCAGACTCTGAAGCATCTAAGCATGATTTTCTGTGTACATCAAATATAATAATTAAGTCACATGTTCACTTCTGGTTAGGAAGGAGTCTAAAAAAGTGAGTGTCATGCAAAGGGAAGTGAAATTGCCATTATTGGTTTATAAAAATTATGGTTTGTTTTCTGGCACTGCACAATTTGCCATCCCATTCCAACTTAGTGTTCTTTTATCAAGGAAGAAGGGTTGAATGGAATGACCTTTGGATGAAAAAAGCATATCCTATTTCACTGTGATTAAAAGATATGGGTATATAGACAAAAGAATATAGTAGGTAGTTAATGCCCTGCTCCTTGGATGAATAAGTAATGGATTACTGACAAGATATTCATTTTGAACTGGTTGAGTGAAGAGGAAAAGGTAAGCATGTGAAATTGGTTTTTCCATTTCCCTTACTGAGTTACATGTCTGCTTTTGTGCCATACAAAACACAATAAGGGTAGAGATTCTGTCCCATTATTTTTGTAATGTGTTGTCATACAAAAGGCATTCAGCTGCCATTTGTTGATTTGAAGAAAACTTTAAAGATTGGAGAGGATTTGTGTAGTTGTAGAGGAGAGTGTAACAGTTGCTACTATGATGGTGTGTATTTGTACTAGGAGTGAGCAGTTTGAGTGTAGGGTCTGTGAGGTCTGAACAGCGTGCAACAACCTAGCTCTGACAGGAAGTTTATGTTAGCAACAAATAAGGAACTACCTGTGAGAGCTGAGCTTTTAAGAGTTGTTACACAAATAAGGTATGGAATGATAGGTATTTCACTGGACAGAAAAGGAAACCAAATAAATGAAGAAACTAACCCAGGTCACTGTATCTAAGATAGACTCTATTATATAGTCTAGACAACAACTCCAACTCTCCAACCCTCTGTTAAAATGAAATCCTTCCAGTGAACTTCAGGGAGTTTTGAAAGACATTCTTTGACCCAGACATCAAATAAGTTATACACAGCTGAGCTTTACTTAATTGCATAATGAATAAATCAACTACTTAAAATCACTTTACAAAATCCCATACAGTATCACATTTCCTTCCTTGTTACCAATACCTGTTAAACGCAATCCTCATAGCGAAATAATTCACTCTTTGTATTAAAAATGCCCAATTGGAGTCCTTTAAGTGTTGCAGTTCTCAATTATCTTACCCCAAATCCATTGTGAAGTGATAATTAGGGGCTAAAAGCTAAACTGATTACTGCAGAATTTTCTCCTGACAGCCATGTAATAGCTAAATCTCCAAATTATGCACTTCTCAGTAGCACACAGGTCACAATAAATTTTAAAAGTTTGAAATTACCAACTTTTCCCCAACACACCAAAAGTAAAGGAATCACTGATTTAAAGGATTAGAAGTCCTTGACAAATTATTCTGTTTCTCTGTGTAGAGTATCTGTTTTGATTAATAATGACTTAAATCGAAGTTCTGGCCATAGTACCTTATTATATATGGCCTTTGCTCAGCGAAAGGTATATATTATGAGTGTCAACATAGTAGGATTAACTGATTTGCATGTACCTGAAATCCACAACCGGATAGGTAAAGGTCATGTGCACTAATGATGTATAATGGTAGTATTGTACCAACATATATGGTTTTATGAACTTTAACTGAGCTTTGACAGCTATGTGACATGCTCTTGCTAGAGAGATACAAACTGTTCTACTGCTATCCTAACACTACAATGTTGAGTCTCTAGCCATAGATTTGACCTCACTCTGACAAGATCACTTATACTACGTCCAGTCCACAGTGACCACTGAGAAAGCTGGGAGGGAGGAGGAGGGTTGGAGAAATTCATATCCACATGATGATTAATAGACCATCACAGATGTCCTCCCAACTGCTGAAGTATTGTGGTCTTCTACCCCTACTCCAATAAAATAGAAGGAAGATAAATTAATAGGGAAGTTTTTAAATTTAGATAGGATAGTTTATATGTAAGATAATTTTTCATTGTGATGAACAGTTCTAAAATAACTACAAATTACTATGATGTCTCTGAGAAGTACTATAGACACTGTAATATGCTACTTGTGATCATTTCCCACATTATTACATTAAACCAGTGGAGTCACCATTACGCATTTTACTCTAGGTCTATGGTTTTCAACCAATGGAGATTTTGCTCCCCAGAACTTTGGGTGATATCTTGATATTTTGGTTGTCACAGCTGGAGGGAGGATGCTGCTGGCATCCAGTGAGTAGGGGCCAGGGATTCTGCTAAACCTCTTACAATGCACAAGACAGCCCCAACCAACAAAGAAATATTTGGCTGATAATGCCGATAATGCCGAAGTTGAGAAACCCTGCTCTAAGTCAGACACCCATAACATTGACACTTCATTCCATGTGTATTCTCAAAAGCTGTGTGGACAGGTATGGGGGATATTGGGGCAAGGAACAATGTGCTATATAGATCTTCTGAGCTTCCATTCTGTTCCCCCTCTTTTAAAATGATATGTATATCTACTATATAACTCCATCATCCTGTTTGCCCATTTTTTTCTGGGCTTCTTTAATTTATTATTTACCAAAATACCCCCTCACTGCCTACATAATTTTATTATTAGTTTAATTAAATATTTACATATTCATTTAACAAATAATTTTCAAGTGTCTCTTGTGCTATGCATGGTTCCTGACTTCATGGATCTTTATTAGGCATGAGTGGTCAATACCAAGAAAGATATGTTAAAGATAAAAACAAAGAAATATATAGATACACACACCCACACACACACATATCATCACATATATTTGAAGATTTTGTTAGGAATTATTTTATTTGGACTGAGACTTTGGGGGGTAATAAAAAAGGAGAATCGTATTAAAAATAAAAATTGGACAGATGGTTTTATTTTTTAAAAAGTATATTTTATTGGTTATGCTATTATAGCTGTCCCATTTTTCTCCCCTTTATTGCTTTCCATCCTGCATACCCCACCCCACCAGCATTCCCCCCCCAACTTAGTTCATGTTCATGGGTCATACCTAAAAGTTCTTTGGCTTCTCCATTTCCTATACTGTTCTTAACCTCCCCCTGCCTATTTTGTACATGCCAATTATGCTTCTTATTTTCTGTACCTTTCCCCCCATCTCCTCCCTCTCTGCTGATAACCTTCTATGTGACTGATCTCCATTTCTGTGATTTTCTTCCTGTCCTGGTTGTTTGCTTAATTTGTTTTTGTTTTTTTTTAGGTTCAGTTATTGATAGTTGTGAGTCTGTCATTTTGCTGTTCTTAGTTTTGATCTTCTTTTTCTTAGATAAGTCCCTTTAACATTTCATATAATAAGGGCTTGGTAATGATGGACTCCTTTAATGACCTTATCTGGGAAGCGCTTTGTCTGCTCTTCCATTCTAGATAATAGCTTTGCTGGATAGAGTAATCTTGGGTGTAGGTCCTTGCCTTTCATGAGTTGGAATACTTCTTTCCAGACCCTTCTTGCCTGCGAGATTTCTTTTAAGAAATCAGCTGATAGTCTTGTGGAAACTCCTTTGTAGGTAACTATCTCCTTTTCTCTTGCTGCTCTTAAGATTCTCTTGTTATCTTTAATCTTGGTAATGTAGTTATGATGTACCTCGGTGTGTTCCTCCTTGGGTCCAACTTTTTGGGGACTCTCTGAGCTTCCGGGACTTCCTGGAAGTCTATTTCCTTGGTTAGATTGGGGAAGTTCTTCATTATTTTTTCAAATAACTTTTCAAGTTCCTGATCTTCCTCTTCTCCTTCAGGCACCCCTCTGGTTTGGATGTTAAAATGTTTAAAGTTGTCTGGGAGGTTCCTAAGCCTCTCCTCATTTGTTCGTATTCTTGTTTCTTCATTCTGTTCTGGATGAATGTTAGTTACTTCCTTCTGGTCCACACTGTTGATGTGAGTCCCAGTTTCCTTCTCTTCACTGTTGGTTCTCTGTATATTATTCTTTATTTCACTTTGCATAGCCTTCACTTTTTCCTCTATTTTGGAACCATATTCAACAATTTCTGTGAGTATCCTGGTTACCAGTGTTTTGAACTCTGCATCTCATAAGTTGGCTATTTCTTCATCACTTAGTTGAATTTTTTCTGGAGTTTTTGTCTCTTCTTTCATTTGGGCCATATTTCTTTGTCTCAGCACACCTGTTATATAGTGAGGATATTCACCAGGGCAGGGCAACCCATATCACTGCATTTTTGTGCTGTATGTGGGGGAGAGGTTGGAGAGGGAACAGTGTCACTTGTTTAGCTTTTGGTTGTATTTCAGTCACTTCCTCTGGTACCTACCAGCAAATTGGTCCCCTCTGGTGCTGATTCTCGGATGAGTAGGTTTGTGTACATTCCAGGACCCTCTAG
Source organism: Anoura caudifer (assembly GCA_004027475.1). Taxonomy (NCBI): domain Eukaryota; kingdom Metazoa; phylum Chordata; class Mammalia; order Chiroptera; family Phyllostomidae; genus Anoura; species Anoura caudifer. The sequence continues at coordinate 14,257 of PVKU01007331.1, forward strand.
GTCTCTCCAGCAAGCTCTCCTGTGAGGCTGGGAGTTTCTCCTGCCATTGCAACCCCCACAGGTTTTTTCAGTGAAAGGTTTTGAGGCTCTCTTTCCTTGTGCTGGAATTCTGGGTTGTGTCGTCTGACTCATTCCCCAGTGGTACCTCCCTATTTGTCTGCACACAAATGTGAGGCTGCCCACTGCACCAGCCACCACCTTGCCAGATGACCAGCCGCTGCCTCATTTGCCCCAGCCCTCCAGTCACTGTCTTGCCACGAGTCCTGTCCACCCTGGCTGCCCACCTCTGCTCCTCCTACCAATCTGGATGAATGTTTCTTCTTTAACTCCTTGGTTGTCAGACTTCCATATAGTTTGATTTTCCTGCAGTTGTGATTATTTTTTTGTTTTTAAAGTTGTTGTTGTCCTTCTTTTGGTTGCGCAAGGAGGCAAAGTATATCCACCTACACCTCCGTCTTGACCAGAAGTTCTGGACAGAATGATTTTAGAATGGGACTGTTCAACCTATATAGAAGGAAAAGTCAGAGTATAGTGTTTTAAAGTCATAGAAGTCCTATTGATTGTTTTATTTTCTTTAATTCTTTTAATCCAAATAGTACATGTGCTCAGTGTTTAGTTCAAGTAGTAATTACTGATAAACAGCAATTTCTTGCCTACAATCCCTGCATCCTGACATCTGATCTCCCAAAGCATTCACTTTTGCTGATGTTACCTGTTTCTTTATAGATATTTAATGTAATATTTCTAAATAATATGCTTATATTACTATCCCTTGTTTTTTTTTTTCTTTTTTCATTAAACCCTAGCAGAATAAGCCTCTTACTTTAGAGGACCCCACATGTCACAAAAACACAAAACAGCCAATTACAAAACACACAGGTACCTCTATCACTCAGGATCTACTGCCCAGGACTCACATGGCACAAACTATTGTTCTAAATGTTGGCACTCATGACCCACACTACTCAGGCCCCAGGGAAGCATGTTTCCACATTTCTTTCCCTGTGTCCTAAAATCAAAAAGCCTGGCACTTTTTGGGTTGTGAAATTACTGATGCACAGACATCACTTCATACTGTGGCAATGATTTGAGTAGAAAAGGCTTTTTTAAAAAAGAGTGGATGAATTTATTAAATTGTCAAGTTCTTTCTCTCAGATTCTTGAATAAAAAAGACTAATTTCCCAGAAATTCATAATGTCCATTTTTTAGTTTTCAGTTCATCATTGTGATTAGTGATGGGCTCATCACTAATCACAAATTAGCACATCAGTCACAACAATTGAACTTGGCATCTGAGGAACATTTTGCATTATTAAATAATTTATGTTTTTCTTCATCTAACTTGGGAAGATTTTTTAAAAAATTAATAGAATTTTTTAAAAAGATTTTATTTATTTATTTTTAGAGAGAAAGGAAGGGAAGGAGAAAGAGAGGGAGAGGAACATCACTGTGTGGTTGCTCTCACATGCCCCCAACCGGGGACCTGGCCCATAACCCAAGCATGTGCCCTGGCTGGGAATCGAACTGGCAGCCCTTTGATTTGCAGGCCCATGCTAGATCCACTGAGCTACACCAGCCAGGGCTAAAAAATTAATAGAATTTTTTAGAACAGTTTTAGAATTACAGAAAAATTGAGCAGTTAATACGGAGAATTGCATATAACTCTCTCTCCCTCACACTATTTCCCCTACTAGTAACATATTGCATTGTGTGGTCCATTCGTTATAATGAATGAGCAAATCTTGATATATTATTGTTAAAGTCCATAATTTGTCACCCTTTGTGTTGTGTAGTTCAATGGGTTTTGAAAAATGTATAATGTCACATATTCAATAAACTATTTCAAACGAAATAGTTTCCCTGCACTAAAAATCTGCTGTGCTTCACCTATTTATTATCCCTTAACCTCCCCGCAAGTCTCTGGCAACCACTGATCTTTTTATTGTCTCTAGTTTTGCCTTTTCCAGAATGCCATATAGCTAGACTCATACAATATGTAGCCTTTCCAGATTGGCTACCTTTACTTAACAATACACATTTAAAACTCCCCTATATCTTTTTGTGGATTGTTGGTTCCTTTTTTATTGTTTAATAATATTTTTAGTATAAATGTACTATATAGTTTGTTTATCCATTTACCTGCTGAAGGTTATTTGCTTCTAGTTTTTGGTGATTATAAATAAAAGTGCTATACACATTTATGTGCAAGTTTTGTATTTTTAAACATTATTTCATCAAATATTTTTCTGACTCTTCTACTACATTTAGGATTCTAATTACATGAATACTGGACAGATTTTTACTTCCCTACATGTCTCTAAAGGTTTATTTTTTTCTTTATTTTTTTAAAGCTTCTCAATGTTCAGATTGGATTATTTTATTGCTCTAACTTCACATTCATTGATGCTTTCTTTTTTGTTTCATATTGTCTGCTAGTATTGTTTTAGTCACTATAGTGAGGTTTTTATTTTTTTTACAGTTGCAATTTTTAGCTCTAGAGTATCTACTTGGTAGTTTTTTATAGTTTCCATTTCTGTGTTGAGATTTGTTATCTTATTGCTCATTAGTGCCATGCATTCTTTGAATCCTTTGAACATATTTTCTTTTCATTCTTTGATATATTTACACTATTTATATATTTATAATATTTACTTTAAAGTCTTCTAAATGGAGTGCCTAGGTTCACTTGATGTCTGTTTCTATTGATTACTTTTTTCTTTGGTATGTATCAATATTTCCATTTTCTTTGCAGTCCTAGCAATTTTTGGTTGACTAGACACTATACTGTAGTTACTTTGGATTATGTAGTATTCTTATGAAGATTATTGTTTTTTGTTGTTGCTTATCATACAGTTACCTTGCCTGGACTCAAACTAAAAAAATGTGACTTCTCAGATTGTACAACACCTTATTTTGTTCAGCTTCCAGCTGCTGCTTTATATACTTGGCCCTCTGGTTATTTCCCCTGTGCCTGCATATTTTAGTATTCAGTCAAAAATTTGAGCAAATTTCTGGTAAGATTTTGAGGCTCATTCTTCCTGTGGTTCCTTTGCTCTGTGGTTCCCCACAAATTTTCAGTTACTCCTTCAGCAGAAAGTTCTTTCCTCTGACATCATAACTCAGGAAGTCTTCCACTTCTTTTCCCTTGAATTGCATGTAGGTAGGGAATGCACTTCCTACCTATGCCTAAAGGCATAGGAAGTTCACTTCTCTCATCAGGAACATAATGTCTTTCAAGTGTAAACCATCCTCTAGTTTCTGCCTGCTTTTTGTGTGTGTGTGTGTGTGTGTGTGAATTCCCTGTGGTCTCCTGTGTATATTCACAGATTAATAGTCTGGCATAGATTTGTGCAGAGTTTATATCAGATTTGGGATATCGGCATTTCTGATTCTCTCTCACTTCCAAAAATTGCTTCCTTAAATTTCTAGCTGCTCTGATGATCGGAACTCTGTTGTCTGCCACCTTGACATGACAAGGCTGCAATTTTCTGTTGCCAGAGCTAGTATGAGAGTTTGGGGGTTAGCAGTAGGTAACAAAGCCAGATAATCACAGTTCTCACCCAGTCTGTCAGGAGTATACTTCCGACTAGTCTCTGCCATTGGTCATTATCCAGTATCTTCAAGTATATAACAGTTTCATTTATAATTCTACCTAGTTTTAAACATTGTCTGCTAAAGGTCAGCTTCTTCATGCCAACATCACTAGATATCCTGGATATTACGTTAAATTTTAATCTTTTATAGGATTAAGCAGACAAAGGCACATATTACATATGAACATATCACATATATAAAGATATAATTTGTGAATCCATAAAATAAAAGAGGGATCAGCACATTAGAGTTTTTGTATGTGATTTATAAGTTTATGTCATTTTATTTTATTTTAAATTATATTTTATTGACTATGCTATTACAGTTGTGATTTCCCCCATTTTGTCCCCTTCTACCCAGCACCCTGTACTCCTTCAGGCAATCCCTCACCATTGTTCATGTCCATGTATCACCCATATAAGTTCTTTCACTATTCCATTTCCTGTACTGTACTTTACATTGTCATGGCTATTCTATATCTACCTATTTGTACTTCTTAACCCCTCCCCTCATTCTAGCAACCATCAAAACACTCTCTGTATCCATGATTCTGTCTCTGTTCTTCTTGTTTGCTTAGTTTGTTTTTTAGATTGAATTATTGATAGATATCTATTTATTGCCATTTTATTTTCATAGTTTTGATCTTCTTTTTCTTAAATAAGTCCCTTTAACATTTTATATATTAATGGTTTGGTAATGATGAACTCCTTTAATTTTTTTCTTATTTGGGAAGCTCTTTATTTGCCCTATGATTCTAAATAATAGCTTTGCTAGGTAGAGTCATCTTGGCTGTAGGTCCCTGCTTTTCATGACTTTGAATATTTCTTGCCAATCCCTTCTAGCCTGAAAGATTTCTTTTGAGAAACCAGCTGACAGTCTTATGGGGACTCCCCCATAACTAACTTCTTTTCTCCTGCTGTTTTCAAGGTTTTCTCTTTATCTTTAAACTTTGGCATTTTTAATTATGATGTGTCTTGGAGTGGGCCTCTTTGCATCCCTCTTGTTTGGGACTCTGTACTTCCTGGATTTGCATATCTGTTTCATTTACCAAATTAGGGAAAATCCTTTCATTATTTTTTTCAAATACATGTCCAATTTCTTGCTCTTTCTCTTTTCCTTTCACCTCCTATGATGTGAATTTTGGACCTCTTGTAGTTGTCCCAGAGGCTGCTTATACTATCCTCATTTTGCGGGGATTCTTTTTCCTTCTTGTTGTTCTGATTGGTTGTTTTTCTTCCTTATGTTTCAAATCACTGACTCAATTCTCCACTTCATCCACTGCACTCATGTTTCCCTGTAAATTGTTTTTTATTTCAATTAGTGAATCATTCATTTCTGACTAGATCATTTTTATGCTGTTGAGATCCTCACTAAGTTCCTTGATAATCCTTTTAACCAGTGTTTTGAACTCTGCATCTGATAGATTGCCTATCTCCATTTTGTTTAGTTATTTTTCTGGAGTTTTGATGTGTTCCTTCATTTGGACCATGTTTCTTTGTCTCCTTGTTTTGGCAGCCTCCCTGTGTTTGTTTCTATATATAGGTAGAGTTGCTTTGATTCTGTGTCTTGGTAGTATGGCCTAATGTAGTAGGTGTTCTGTAGGGTCTAGTGGCACAACCTCCCCTATGATCCAAGCTGGGTACTTGAGGTGTGCCCTTTGTGTGCACTGAGTAGACCTTGGTCTTGTAGTTGAGCCTTGGTTGCTGTTGACAGGTCAGTGGAAAAGATTTACCCAGGCCAGACAGCTGCAAGGATTGGCTGTGACAACTTAGCCCTAACCTCTGTCCTCTGCGAAGGATGAGCTGTGTGGGGGCAGGGTGGTGATGCTCAACATGGTCTGTAGCTGTCCATGGGGTTCGCTGGCCCTGGGATTTCCTGGGTGATGCAGGCCATGGTCAGCCCTGGCCTATGTTTTTCCCGGGGCACCCTGCCTGAGCTATAAAGCATCTGAGATGGCTGGTACTTGTTCTGGGCTTGGAGATTGCCAGGTAAAGTCAAGATGTGAATCTAATCTGGCTGCTGCTAGTTATGGGCCTGGGGCTCACTGAGGCCAGCTGTTGCTCATTTGAGAAGATTTAGGAAGTTGTGCAGTATGAGTTGTGCAGTTATGAGTTGTGCAGTATTGATATAGAAAAGGAACTTGGGTGGGCTGTAAGTTGGATGGGCTGTAGTCTCTGGGGATCTCCAAGGTGAGTCAAACAGTGTTAGCCAGGTTGATGGAATTTCAGATGTGGTACCAGCTTGCTATATCTGTGGGGGGAGGGTTTAGAAAAGGGACAGTGACCTCTTCTCCACTTGATGCCAGACACTTCAGTATCGCCCAGTATTCCACTGGTGTCTTTCAAGCTGCTAACTTGGTGCCAGAGCTCAGAGAAGTGAGTATGAGTAGGTAAGTCCATGTGTGGGTTCTTTAAGAGGAACTGCTTGGGGCTCCAGAGGTTTCTTCCACAAACTCAATTCCCACTGGTTTTTGCAGCCAGGAGTTGTGGGGACTTATCTTTCTGGCACTGGAACCCTGGGCTGGGGGGCCTGGTGTGGGGGCTGAGGCTCCTTGCTCCTGAGATATCCCTCCCAAATTTTTATCCACCACACATATTTGTGGAACCAGCCCATTCTGTGTCTCTCCACCCCACCAGTCTGGATGGATGTAGTTTCTCTAATTCTGTTGTCAGACTTCCATTCAACTCAATTTCTGATGGTTCTGAGTGAGGGTTGTTCTATATTTTAGTTGTAATTTTGATGTGGTTTTGTGAAGAGGTAAGCCATGTCTGTCTATGCTGCCCTTTATGTCAGTTTAAAATACATTGTTATAACTTTAAGAAGTTGTATATAATTCTCATGGAAAAGACAACAACAACATCTATAGACTATGCAAAAGGAAGTGAGAATCAAAACATACCACCATGAAAAATGTCAACTGAATAATAATAAAGGTAGTAAGGGAGGAAATGAACAAAAAACCATAAGACATCCAGAAAACAATGAACAAAATGGTACTGTTAAGTTCTTTCCTAACAGTAATTAGTTTAAATGTAAGTAGTTTAAACTCTCCAATGTAAAGACATAGATTGGCTGGCTACATTAAAAAACAGGCTCTAACAAATGCTGTCTATACCACAAGACATTCACTTTAGATCTAAGGACACACATAGGTTGAAATTGGAAGGATGAAAACAGATAGTCTAAGCAAATAGTATCAAAAAAGAGAGCAGGAGTGGTTATACTCTCTGACAATAGACTTTAAGTCAAAATTGTTACAAGAGACAAAAGGGAATGTTATATAATGCAAGCGTCAATTTCAAGATTTCACAATTATAAACACATATATACACCAAGCTTCAGAGCTCTGAAATATATGAAGCAAACACTAACAAAACTAAAGGGAGAAATACACAGTTCTGCATTAGTAGTACCAGACTTTCAGTACTTTAATTTTAATAAAGTATAGAGCAACAAGATAGAAGATTAGTAAGAATTTAGAGGATATCAACAACACAATAGAGTAATTGAATGCCATAGAACATTTTACCCAAGAAAATGAGAGTACACATTTTTCTCAAGTACACATGCAGCATTCTCTAGTATAGACCCTGTGTTAGGCTATAAAACAAGTCTTAAAATTGAAAAGATAGAAATTATGCAAAGCATCTTTTCCAATCACAATGGAATGAAACTCAATAGAAGGAAAACTGGAAAATCTATAGATATGTGGAAATTAAGTAACATACTCTTAACTAATGGATCAAAGAAGAAGTTACAAGAGAAATTATAAAATATCTGGAGACAAATAAAAATTAAGATGCAGTACACCAAAACTTGTGGGATGAAGAGAATACAATGCTAAGAGGGAATCTGTAGCTGTAAATGTGTACATTTAAAATGAAGAAAGAGCCTAAATCAATGATCTAACTTTATATCCCAATGAATGAGAAAAAGAACACATTAAACCCAAAGCTAGTAGAACAGAGGAAATAAAGAAGAGAATAGAGATAAACAAAGTAGACAATAGAAAAACCATAGAGGATATTAACAAAACCAGAATTGATTGTTCAAAAAGATCAACAAAAATGACATAATTTCTTTAGCTAGACTGATTAAGGAAAAATAGAAGTTTCAAATAACTAAAATTAGGAAAGAAAGAAGGGACATTACAATTTTATGCTACAGAAATAAGAATTGTAAGAAAACACTGTGAACAATTTTACACCAACAAATTGTATAACTTAGATGAAATGGATAAAATTCAAGAAACACATAACCTAGCAAGACTGAATCATGAAGAAATGTAAAACATATGAATGAATGTATAGCTAGTAAGGAGATTGAATCAGAAATCAAAAACTTCCCAATAAAGAGCCTAGGTAGAAATGGCTTTATAAGTGAATTATACCAAACATTTAAAGAAGAATCAACATCAATACTCAAATTATTCCAAAAGATTGAAAAAGAAGGGATGACTTCAAAATCATTTTATGAGGCCAGCATTACCCTGATACCAAGCCAAAGTCACTTCAAAGTAAGAAAATTAAAGATCAATATCCCTGAGGAATATTGATGCAAAAATCATCAATAAAATTCTAGTAAACTGAATTGAACAGCACATTAGAAGGATTATACAACATGGGCAAGTGGGATTTATTCCTGGAATGCAAAGATGGTTTAGCATTGAAAATCAATTTACCATACCATATTGCCATAAAGATGATATAATATAAGCACATAAGCTCAATTGATGCATAAAAAACATTTGACAAAATTTGATGTCCTTTCATGTTAAACACCCTCAACAAACTAGGATTAGAAGAAAATTACCTTCATTTCATAAAGCCAATATGTAAAAATTCCACAACTAACATTATCCTCAGTAGTAAAAGAATGCAAGCTTTTCTTCTGAGCTCTGGAACGAAAAAGAGGATACCTGCTTTTGTCACTTCCACTTAACATAGTATTTGGTCAAGCCAGAGAAATTAGGAAAGAAAACTATAAATCTTCCAAATTAAAAAGGAAGAAGTACAGTTATCTCTGTTTACAGATTACATGATTTTATATGTAGAAAACACTAATCATTTCACAAACATATGCACACACATGTACCCCCCCCCTTGGGCTTAATAAATAAATTCAGCTGTCAGGATACAAAATAAATATATAAAAGTAAGTTGCATTTCTATACACTAACAATGAAGAATCCTCAAAGGAAATTAGGAGCATAATTCTTTTTACAATAATATCAAAAAAGAAAAAATATTTATGCATTAACTATGGTGGTGAAAAATATACACTGAAAACTACAAAACATTGCTGACAGAAATTAAAGAAGACACAAATGGAAAGATACCTCACATTTATAGACTGGAAGACTTAATATTTTTAAGATGTCAATACTATCTAAAGTGATCCATAGATTTAATGCAATCTTTATAAAATACTGATAGAAATTTTTGCAGAAAATAGAAAATTTTTCCATCTTAAAATTCATGTATAATTTCAAGGGACTCTGAATAACCAAAACAATCTTGAAAAAGAAGAATAAAGTTGGAGGTCTGACGTTACCAGTTTTTAAACTTATTACAAAGTTACGGTAATCAGAACAGTGTGTACTACATAAAGACAGGCATATAATGGAATGGCATAGTAAGGCCAGAAAAAGAAATATTGTATATATGGGCAAATGATTTTGACAAGAGCACTAAGACCACTTAGTGGAGAAATAGCAGTCTTTCTACAAAAGGTGCTGGGAAAACTAGTTATCCACATGCAAATGAATGAAGTTTGTCCTAGTTTACAGCATAGGTGAAAATGAACTCAAAATGGAAAAAAAAAAGCATAAGGGCTAAAACTATAAAACTCTTGGAAGAAAACATAGCCTGAATGTTTCATGACATTAGATTTGGCAATGATTTCTTGGCTATGACACCAGAAGCACAAGTAAAAGAAAAAAATAGATAAATTGGACTACATTAAAACTGAAGACTTCTGTGCATCAAAGGATGCAATCAGCAGAGTTAAAAGGAAATTCATGGAATGGGAGAAAATATTTGCAAATTATATCTGAATAACATACAAAAGGTACAAAGAATTTTTACAACTCCAAAACTTCAAAACCAACAAATAATCTCCCCAAATACCCAATTAAAAATGGACAAAGGACTTGAATAGATTTTTTTTTCTCCCAAAGAGATACAGAAATGACCAGCAAGCATATGGAAAGATATTCAACATCACTAATCATTAAGATAATGCAAACCAAAACCACAAGATACCACCTTAAGACCATTAGAATGGCTACATTCAGAAAAACAGAAAATAAGCTTTGGCAAGGATATAGATAAATTGAAATCCATGTGCACTATTAGTGGTAATGTAAAATAGTGTAGTTGCTATAGAAAACTATATGGTAGTTTCTCAAAAACTTAAGAATAGAATTGCTATATGATCAAAAATTATATATTTCTAAGTATAAAAGCCCAAAGAATTGAAAGCAGGGTCTCAAATAGATAGTTTTATGTCCATATTTATAGCAGCATTATTTGAAATAGCAGAAGGTAGAAGAAACCAAATGTCCATCAAGTGATGAATGGATAAACATAATGTGGTATGTGCATAAAATGGACTACTATTCAGCAACAAAAAGGAAGAAAATTCTGACATGTGCCATAAACTTTAAAAATGTATGGTATGTGAAATAAGCCAGTCATAAAAAGACAAATACTATGTTGTTTCACTTAGAAGGTATCTAGAATAGTCAAATTCATAGAGAAATGGAAAGTATAATGGTAGTTGCCAAGAATGGAGGGAGGGAGCAAATGGGTAAATTGTTGTTTATTGGGTAAAGAGTTTCAGTTTTGCAAGGTGAAAAGTTTGGAGACTGGTTGCACAACAGTATAAAAATACTTAACTCTATTTAACTACATTATCTATACTTTATGATGATAAATGTTATGTTGTATGTATTTTGCCAGATTTTTTAAAAAAATAAATTTCATCTTAACATATTCAAATACATCTTTTGTTTAAGTTCTTTACAATTATCCTTAGGATTTTTTAAATTTGCATCTTTTGTTAAATGTTCTAGTTCATAGAACCTATGGCTTTCTCTCTTTTAGTTTACTGCATGTTTGGTAGAAAACCTTTTCCAGTAGCTTCCTGAGAAGGGGTGCATAGAAGTGGTAATAGTTTTTTAGACCTGGTATATCTGAAAATTTCTTTTTTCCATTCTCATACTTGATCAGTCATTTAACTGACTATGGAATTCTTGGTTGGAAGCCAGGATTTTTTGCCCAGATTTTTGAGGGAAAAGTAGGGATGCTCCTTATATATGGGTAGTGCCTGAAATACCTTTTGTTTGTTCTTGTGTTTTGTAATTGTTACATAAAATTTCTTATACCATAATATGTTCAAAAACAAATGCTAAAATTTCTTTGTAACACAAAATACAAGTATCTAAATATAAATAAATAGTAATTGAATTAAAAAATTAAAAGATTTTTTTTCCTGAAGCTTGGGTCAAAAATGTGGATGTGCATTATATATTACAAAATACAGTATATTTTTTTTTTCTTTCTTGAGTGCAGTGGTTAAAAAGCCCACTGCCATTCTGATTCCTTATTCTTCTAATGAGATTTTTAAAAATGTATTTCTGAAAGTTGTGAAGATCTTTCCCTATTCTCAGTTATGGTGGCTCTACTTACTGAAATTTCAATCATCTACCTTGTTATTCCTTCATTGTAATGCTCATTTAGTGGTGTTAGGTGGTCAGTGGTGCAGGCTGTGAAAGAATCCATGAAGAGAATAAAGAGCTGAGAGTAAAGTTTTCATTTTGACTTTCCCAAGGGAGGGAAAGGGCTAGGTGTGGAGCTGTGCACTGGCACCAGCCCTGAGGGGTCAGGGCTTTGACCTTTTATTAGGTGATTGGGGTGCTTTTAGAGAAGGATGTTTCAGTTGGTCTTGTATAGGCTACACCTCATTTCATTGTTATCTTTGGGTGCAGGGTCTGGTCTGGTCCGTCCAGTTCAGTTATTGTGGTCTAACATGTCCTGTTTCATAAGTTCCTGAATCCTCTGTGCCTCCAGGGTGCTTCCAGTAATTTTCTGAAATTCTGAATATCAGAATTTCTTGATATTGTACATTTCTCTACAAAAGTATCCTTTGTGAGGATAGAGACTCATAAAACAATTAGGGTCAGTCATACTTTATGGGGTATGCCAGCTAACTCTGGCAAAGAGGTCCTGAAAAGGGGGCTTTTGTTCTATTAAGAGGGTCCTTTGATTCTGTGATCTCATATTCTTTAATTCTACTAAAATTTCCTGAACTGTTTCTATATCAAATTTTTTTATTTTGTGTATTTTTCACTTTCTGGAAATCTAACCATTCACATGTTTCACTAATCTTGTTTTCTTTTATTTTCTATTTGCTATCTCTTTAACTTTTCACCACTAATTTCTGGGAGATTTCCTCAGTTATATTCTAAATATTCTATTGGATTATTTTTAGTTCTGCTATTTTATTTTAATTCCAATTTTCAAAATTTATTTTTAAATGCTTTTTTGTGTTCCTCTTTTTGTACTGCCCTTGTTTTGTCTTCTTCCCACAATCTGAAAGTAGTAATTACACTTTTTGTAAGTTTTTTCTGCTCCTCATAATGTCTATCCCCTAGAAGTTCCTTCTGTTATGTTTGTTTTGTTTTCTGTCTTTTCTGTCAGATGATTTCCTCAAATGCCTCATTATCCTTGAATGGCCTTTCATATTTAAGAGTAAGGCATTATCTCCATACATTTGCATATGGATTGGTGAATTTAACTTCAGATTTATCAGGAACTGAGGTGTTTTGCTAGGTGACCACTGAATATCAGAATTTCTTGATCCAGTCCATTTATCTACAAAAGTATCCTGTGTTCTCTGGACTGGCTGCCAGTGTTTTAGGGAGCCAAATATTGGAGTCAGGAAAGAAAGAGTCAAGTTTTACTTCATACCTCTTTTTTAACCTCTCGCTCTATTCCTACATTTTGCTATGCCCGTCGGTTACAAGTTACAGATCACTTTGCTTCCAACTGATTTAAAGCCTCAATCTGGAGTCTTCTTCCAGGGTTGGGGAGGGGCAGTTCATTGGCTGTATGTGTTAGAGAGAAGATCTTGGGGTGCAATTGCTTCTTATCTAGACTTTAAATTAGTCTCCCTATTCTCAGACTTGCACCCAGCTGTAGCTCCCTGGTATTTCCAGGTCCTTAGTCTTTCTGGATTCTGCAGTGCAATTGCAGGCTTCTGGCTTCTGGATCTCCATTACAATTTGCATAGTTTTCAGCAATATTTGGTCTTTGAATTCAGTTACTCAAAATCACCTGCTTTTTTGATCCTACAAATTTTATGCTGGTGTTTCCTAACCCATTCTTCTTGATCTTTTTTAAATGTCCTTTTACTGTGATTTTAAGTGCATTTTAAGAAACAATAGAAGTAAACACATGTGCTCATATGTCATCATTTCAACAATCTCATCCTTAAATCACTTTATTTTGGCCCCTCCTCAAGGATAGAATTCTCTATATTTAATAATGTATTTGTTTTCTTTTTGTTATTGTTCACTCTGTTTTCAGTATCTACTACATGCCAGACATTGTACCAGGCTGAATGAAACATTAAGGTACGTTGTAAGAAAGTCTACTCTAGAAAAACATATTCTGCCATTGCTAAAGGAAGGTTGTGGTGGAGAATACTCACCACCTAAGGCGCTTTACAAGTTACTTTGCCTTCAAATGCTAAGAAAAACCTTGCTTCTCTTAAATAGTAAATACATTCCCTTTCTCTGTCGATATGAACTATGTAATTCACCATACCTCACTTTGTACCTAGGCATTGGGAAAGCTCAAGGTCAATTGTGAGCTTTTGACTACATACTTATAAATTATAGGATTTTCCTTTCATCTCCTGTACTTGAGTTTGTGTTCTTATGTCTTCATTGATCTTAATTTTCAGTTTAAAAATATTATGCAAGTTTTTGTTATATGACATATCTGTTGTTCAGTGAGATGGCATATGTATTCTTACATGCATATGTGAAAAAGCTGAACAGAATTAATAATGATTAATAAGCACCTCTTTGTAAAGTGCTTAAACAGAGGATAGTTTAAGAAAATTGCTTATAAAAAATGACCAGCTTTTCTTCTCCACTGTGGTTCTTCTCTGACATGGGTAGAATAGGTTCAAATAATTAAGCAGTACCTTGTATCAATGCTAGGTCATTTGAGATGTTCCCTAAATGAATGAATGAATAAAATATTTTTAGGGCCCAGGTAGGTCATTTGGTTGGAGCATCATCCCATGCACCAGGGAGTTGCAGGTTTGATTCCCGGTTGGGGCACATGCAGAAGGTAGCTGATTAATGTCTGTCTCTCTGTCTGTCTGTCTGTCTCTCTCCCCCCTACCCTTCTTGCATTCCTCCCTGCCTCTCTCTCTCTCTCCCCTCTCTCTCCCTCTCTTCCTCTCTCTTTCCCTTTCTCTTTAAGGTCAGTGAACATATCCTCAGGTGAAGATAAAATAATAATAACAATAATAATAATTTCTTAAGGACAGACTTGCTAATTATTGGAATGCTTTGCTAATGCAAAATTAAAGGATCCCTCTCATTGGCATAAATATGCTAATATTTATTGAGTGCCTTTTTTAGTTAAATGTCATTTTAAACTAAAAGACTTTTTTGGGGGGAGAGGGCAACTGAAAAGAAAGTTAACCTGATGATCTCTCAATGGTCCTGCCAAATACAAAATTTCACAATTTTTGTGACTTTATGGTGCTAATAGTTGCTTTTATATTTTAGAACAAGTCCTAGGCACATAACAAGTCAGTAAAGTAATTTAGACCTTCACCCAGATTAATGCCTTCAGCTTCTGTAGATTGGGTTTTTTGTTCTTCTCCCATATTTCAGAATGATATAAACCAAAAACAAAATCACTCTTTATCGAATAATGAGTGATTTTAAAAGGGCTGGCTGTGTTTCTGGGTATTGGAATATACAGCCATTCTCTAAGAATTGTACCTATCAGCTCTCATCAAGTTCTCTAGTGCAGATGCTTCACCTACCTTAAAAGTGGCAAAATATTTTGATGAGTGGAGTGGTGTGAGGTGAAGAGAATGTTCACATATAGTAAGATCTATAAAAGGTTTGGTATTGAAGAATATTTTTAAACAAGTCTTGATGGATTCTGTTTTCTGTTATTATTACCGTTGTTTTAAAATATATTTGCCCTTCTATTGGGCCCAGTCAATATCAAGGAGTTCATGGCACCTCCAAAGTATTTACATAATGCAATGGTTATCACTGAGTTGGGTGGCTTACTTTTCCTTTATGAGGAAAGATGAAAGAAACAAGATTGACCAAGTAAATATGAATATACTGAATGTGATTTAGAGTTGGAGCACAGATTGGTTTTCCCATTACACTGAAGGATTGCAGAGATGTGTAGAAACACTGTTGGTTCATTATTACTAACACTCACATGCCAGGACATACAGGCAGGTAGAAGGATTGAAAAGCAACCACCTTAACTCTAGATTCCGGAGAGTTTATAGGCTTAAATCACAGGGACTTGACATCAGGCAAATGGAGTTTCTGAGGCTGAACAATAATTTGGAACCAAACATATTTGAGAATGCCAGTTATTAAGAAAAATTCTTTTCTTAGGTTAGCCATGGCAAAGCAACTCCTACAAACGTAGTTATCCCAGTGCTTGCCTTCTATTTTCGAGCTGTCTGTTCCTTTTTTATTTGAAATAAGTATTTTGACCAATATTGTTTTTGTGTTTCACCCAGCCCTGTGAGAAGGTAGAGAAAACCTATGATGGAGATTCTTGGAGAAAAGGAATATCTCAAATGTGTTAGAAGACAGGTTCAGCTTTGAACAGGATTGTGTCATGTTTATTTGAGGATTGGGGCCCCTTGTAGTCCTCTTCTTAGGGAAAGGCTAAGTGACCCTGCCCAAACTTTCGTTACTACTAAGCGAGGAAAGAAGAGATTTTTGATTAATCATGTAATAAATGTTGAAATGTAGAGATGCAGTAAATGACAGGAAGGCCTCTTCTTTTTTATTTAAGGATAGTTGTCATATACTATATTAGTTTCAGGTGTACAATATAGTCATTTGACATTTATATACCTTATGAAGTGATCGCCACACTAAGTCTAGTAACCGTTTGTCACCATGCAAAGTTATCACAATATTATTGACTGTATTCCCTTTGGCTTTTTTCACAAATCCTCCCATGTACCTCCCTTCTGGCAACCAGCAGTTTAATCTCTGTTCCTGTGAGTCTGCTTTTGTTTGTTTTATCTGTTCATTTGTTTTGTTTTATTTTTAGATTCCACATATAAGTGAAGTCATAAGATATTTGTCTTTCTCTTTATGATTTATTTCACTTAACATATTACCCTCTAGGTCTATCCATTGTGTCACAAATGGCAAGATGTCATTCTTTTTTATTGCTGAGCAATATTCCACTGTGTATATGTATCACATCTTCTTTATCCATTTGCCTATTGATGGACCCCTAGGTTGCTCTCATATCTTGGTCATTGTACATAATGCTGCAATGAACAGAGGCTATGTAGCTTTTCAAATTAGTGTTTTTATTTTCTTCAGATAAATACCAAGAAGTGGAATTTCTGGGTTGCATTGTAGTTCTATTTTTAGTTTTTTGAGGACTCTTTGTACTGTTTTCCACAGTGGCTGCACCAATTTGCAATCCCACCAATAGTACATGAGTGTTTCCTGTTCCCCACATCCTTGCAAACACTTATTTGTTGACTTTTTTGGTAATAGCCATTCTGACAGATGTGAAGTAGTATCTCATTGTAGTTTTCACATGCATTTTTCTGATTAGTGATGTTAAGCATCTTTTTGTATGTCTGTTAGCCAATTCTGTGGTTTTTTTCTTCGACAACTGTTTCTCCTTGTCCTCTGTCCATTTTTGATAGACTCATTTATTTTTTATTGAGTTATGTGAGTTGCTTATATAACTTTTAGATGTTAATCTTAATGGATATGACATTTGCAAATATATTCTCCCATTCAATAGGTTTTCCTTTTGTTTTATCAATGGTGGGAAGGCCTCTTCTTAGTAGCGATAGGACAACAGAATCACAACACACACACGGGCGCGCGCACACACACGGGCGCGCTCACACACACACACACAGTGCTTATATCTTGTTGGTCAAGGACGAGATTGTGAATCCAGAGAAAGCAGCAGCTACCCAACTTTTTTGCAGATGCTATTTAACACTTCTACTACTGTTATTTAATATTCACATGTCCTGTTACTCTGACTAGATTTAAGCCCCTTAAAAATCAGGGATCAGGTGTTTGCTTCTGTGTATTCCCCAGTGAAAGTAACACATGGCCTTACACTATAATGTGAAATGTCCTGACACAGGGGAAAAAGATCTTTCACCTAAAGGAAAAGAGATTGAGAGTAAGCTGCTTCCTCCCTTGTAGAACCAGAGGGTTACACTAAAGAAAGAAGTATAGGTGGGAGAAATAAGCATGTGATACAGCAACTATCTATAGGTTCCTATTTTATTATGTTCAACTCTGGATTCAAAATTCGCTTTATTTATCTATTTTTTACTTATAAAACTTGATTTGTCAACAAGATCATGAGCTCTCCTATTTAGTTCCATGAATCTTTGTTCTCTCCTTTTAATTTCCTGGTTTCATTAATTCTTTTAATTTTTCACAAAAGTACCTCCTCATTGTCTAGTTTCATTGTTAGTTTGCATACTTATTTACATATTCATTTAACAAATAATGTTCAAGGCCCTACTCTGCTATGTATAATCCCTGACTTTATGCATCTAAATTAGATATTAGTGGTAACTACCAAGAAATATGTGATAAAGATTTTTAAAATTAACAAAATAGATGCATTTATCAGGTCATATGTATTCAACAGTCCTGGGGGGAATTATTTTAGTTAGACAGAGACTTTCTTGAGAAATACACAAGGGAGAATCTATCACATCAAAGAATAAAATCAGAAAATAACTGATTGAAAAGGAATGGTTTTATAACAATAATTATTTGATCTACAGAGGAGTAGACTAATGTATAATGTCATAAGAGCCCCTTAATCAAAGTAATATATGTACTTAGTTTTTAAAAGGCAAATAATAATTATTGAAAAACAGCAATTCCCTTTTCAGCCTTCCCATGTCTTGACTCCTGATCACCATAAGAATCTACTTTTGCTTATTTTCCCTGTGTCTTTTAATATTTAGTAGCATATGTTTAAGTCTGTATTAAAAATAGTTTAGGTTATCTATTTTTTTAATTTACAAAACTTGTCTTCACAATCACATTGCAAACTCCATCTCAGGGGATGCTTTCTCTCCCATAGTGCATATACTACCATGCCAGACATGAAGAAAATTCCCATTGTTTGTTGCTTGATCAAGTTTGTCAGCCTTCCCTGTGGTGTCTCAGAATCCTTAAGTGTCAGTGAGCATCAGTGGTCTATAAGCCACTGTGACTGTTTACTTTTAGAAGGTAGGATGATGGAGTAAAAAATACAGGAATACCTTGGTTTGAGCCCTCATTGATCTTGGGCAAGATGCTTTTGCCACTCTGGGCTTTAGTTTTCGTTGGAAAATAAAATGATCAACTTCTACTTTTCTTCACAGGGCTGTGGTAAAGGGAATCAAATGAAGTTTACATAAACACCTTTAAAATGCTCCATACAGTAGGCATTTGTCATTCTTACTCTGTCCTATAGTATGTCCTGTGATGATGGAAATGTTGTATATCTGTGCTACCCAATATGGTAGCTGCTGGCCACTAGCTACATGTGGATATCAAGTGCTTGAAATGTGGCTGGTGTGACTAAGAAAATGAATTTTTAATTGCATATAATATTAATTAATTTTAATTTGAATTGCCGGTTTGGATAACACAAATTTAACCCAACCTCCTTATTTTACAGAGTACATAATTAAAGCCCAGGGAAGTTACATTTCTGTGTCAATGTTGCATGACTGGTATTTGGAAGAAGTAGAAACAAAACTCATATAAATTACTTTCTAAATGTAGTAAGTTTATAGTCATGTTGAATGATCTTCATAACCTTCCCCGTGACTTAAATTATGTTTAATTATAATCAAGGGAGCCATCTGTGAAAAGTAGGGTGGGGAAAGCAAGGTGATAACAAGTTCCTTTGTACTGAGATTAAATGTTTGCCCTTAGATTGAATGGGGTTTTAGTGATTGGATATAATATAAAGGTAGGGCAGATAAAATTTTAAGGATACTCGGATAGAATTATAATTTAAATAATAACTATTTTATTTTTGAATGTAAGTGAAAGATATACAGGCTCTTAGACTCAGTTAAATTTCTCTATTTGTAAATGAGGGTTCCTTGACCCCAAGGAGAATTAAAACTAGTTCTACATTCCTGCCATTGAAGTCCAAGTTTCACAGATGTAATATTTTTTTCAAGATACCATTTGTAGTTTCATTTGATTATGAAAGCAAGTATTTCCATTATAGAAAATTTGGAAAATATATTTTACAATAGAGGAAGAAAAGTCATTTGCATTCACTGTACTAGATAAAGATGTGGTAGATTTTTCTATTATTTTACATAAAGTAATTTTTAAAAATGAAGCTGAGATTATTATTTTTTTTTTGTAATTTGACTTTTTTCTCATTTACTGAGAACTCATGAACATTCGCTCACTGTCAGACTGAGTTTTAAATGCTAGTTCTGACTTAGCAAGCTGTGGGACATTGAGCAAATCATTCAACCTCTCTGTGCCATGGTGCCCACAGCTTTCAAATAGTGATAATCATAACACTGACTTCATAGGGTTGTTGTAAGGATTAAATGAAAATTCACAACTAAAGTTTCTGGCACTATTAGCTTTCTTTTTGATCTGATGTTTATATTTTATCTGAAGTTATTTGTCTTCCCTGAGCAAGATTTCTCAGTCACTTAGAAAGGTAAGTCAGGAGTCACATCAACTGGATGACTTTTCACTGACTGAAACCAAAATGTGAGCCCAGATAAGGGCTTTCAGAGGTGGTAAACAAGCTCCAGGTGAAGGAAGAGTAGAGAAAAGAAGAGTGAGACAAGTTAGACCAGCACTAAGGAGGGAATAAAGATCAACCATTAGTCCTTTTCTCTAATCTCATCTCTACCACACTACATCATGCGACCCTGAATCTTCAATTTGTGGAATGAACTAGGAGTCCCAACTCCCTATCACTTATTGTCTAGGAAAACATATATAAATCACATCCTTTCTAGTTATATTTCCTTATCTGAAAAGGGAAGGTTTTATGTCAGAGTATCTTATGGGATATTTTCAGACCTAATACCTTGTGGCCTGTGATTTCAGTTGCCTTGCTGTTGCTTCCTAGGACTACCTGTACCTACTCTGGTTCCCTTCTCTCCATCTCCAATTCAGGATTCTTCCTGGAATCTGTGTAAAGGCACTCAAAATGAGGTGCAGGGTAGCAAGAAGGAAAGATAAACTGCCTTATTCTCACCATCTCCAAGTAATACACAAAATATGTCAAATATACAAAAATGCTATGTCAGCTCTGCAACACAAAAAAGCCAACTAATATTTTTTAATTGCTTGCTATCTTCCAGGTGTGGTCTTTTCAAAAATCTTTTGATGTAGGTATAATTATTGTTGTACCCATTTTATAGATAAGAAAACTTAGTCACTTTACCAAGGTGTGGCACAAGTAATAATTGGCATTATTTCACTTTGAAAATAGACAATCTATTCCAAAGTCCACACTCTTAATGACAAGACTATGACTACTTTTCTATGAATGTTCAATACAAAAGTCACTTGAAAAAGAATAGCTGGATTCCTGCAATGGACATGATGGTTGGTAGGAAGAAATAAAGCCTTTTACTACATGTGTTTTCCCCCCACTGTGAGATTAGTCATCTTTGTAGAACCAGTGACTACCCACAGGGCCTGGTACAGTCCAAGTGTCCAATACATGATGGGTGAACTGAAAACATAAATGACAAAGAAGATAAAGATAACTTGACTCTCCTACCTCAATCAAAAGCAGAAAATTCAAGATATTATTCTGCATGTTCAGCATGAGAATAGCATTTTCTTTCTATTGAGTCTGTATGGAAATGCAAACAGGTGTTAGAAAGCTAGTGTTACGTTTCCACAAAATCCATTTAAATAAATGTGTCTCAGCTTGCATAGCTCATTGAACTTGGAATGTAGCACGACAACAGTGCAGAACCATAGAGGGACTTTTACTGGGAGCTCAGCAAAAAGCAGTTTGGATGGGGGATCACATGTTAGCAACTTTTCTTGCAGAGGAATGCTTTGTTGATCATAACCCCTATTTTAAACCTGACACTAAGCAAGGTAGTATAAGGATTTGGGTCCCTCAGCTATCCAGGAATCTAGTAAAGGGTCACATTCATCTACGCAAACAACCTCTGGCAAATCCCTGCTTTATTCAAAATTTCATATCTGAGGTTCTTTTTAAGTAATAAAAGATATGACTCAGATTACTATAAGAATTATCCTTGTTACCTTTAAATTTTATGATGGTAAAAATGGAATTCTAAACATTTTTAATGTGTCCCTGCCTTTAGGAAATAAATATGAAGAATTAAAAAGATGGACTTGAATCCATGAGGAGGGATTCCACCTGTAATATAACATTATCTGCCTTGTGTTGACTGTGTTGATGCTTTCCTCTTCAACTAGATATTGTGAGCTCCTGCAGAGCAGGCATTTCACCCAGTAGATCTTTTGTCTCTCAGTACCTAGCACAGAGTTCTTCACATAGCAAGAACTCCAACGAGGCTGAATTAATTTAAATCGGCTCTAGAAGACTTAACATGTAAACATGAAGTTCTGTTAAGCTGTTTGTGAATGGTCTTCATGACTATGAAAAAGGAGAGGCTACAACTTAAACCTGTATGCCTAAAAAGTGAGCCCTCTGGTTTAAAAGAATGGACACAAAAATGTGGACAAAAGGTGAGAGGAAGAAGGACTTCTAAAATACTGAATATGACTGGACTAGTTCCAATAACACATTTTGCCATCTTCTGTGGAGACTATCAGCTAAGACTGCATCTGATCATAAAGGAATAGGTTGAAGCACATGACTTAGTTGGGAGCTATGTTATTTAGCAAGAATGATCTAATATCCATGACCATAGGTACATGATAGCAAAGTGAGTAGCCGATTTGGTAGACTCAGTCAAACAACTATTCCTTTTGCTGCCACCTTGTGTAGAGGTAACCTCCTGAAAACCTGGGGTGACACAGAAAAGGCAAAAGTTATTCTATCTTAGATAATCCCTGGGCAGCGTATGTGCTTGGCCACTCTTTTTGTGGTTTGTGATCTGGCTCTCCTTCATGGCACTCATTAAACACGATGGACCTCAAGCCACTCAACATATATAGACATACTACCCCAAAACTCAGTTCTTGCAGCTATATTTCTCTAGACACTGGCTGTTTAGTAAAACTTTCTGGGATCCCAATTCACTTTATCCTATAGCTATGGTAAAGAGAGATGGGGAGAAGGATGTTTCAAGGGGGCATGGGACTATGGGTTTGGAAATATGATTCAGAAATGCTGAAAAATAGAGACCTCCTAAGATGCCTCCATGAAGTTTCCTGATTCTTTTCTTGGATACTACAGTGCCAGGCCCATTCCTTAGCAACTGGCACTGAGAATCCTCTAACAAAACTGGGAATGAGTGCTCTCTTGGCTGTATGACTCCCTCAATTTTTTACAGTCAAACTCCAGACGTAACTACATTATTTCCTCAACTATTTATCTCCAGTCTCAAATGACAATATATTTCCTCATTTCCAAAACTTATTCTTTCACAAAAAGATCTTTCTTCCAGCCTCTTTAAGGACTTGCACCATCCATTTTCTTCATTCTAAGGTCTGAAATCTCTCTGACTTGACTAATTCTTCCCTCTGAGTCAGTAAACTGCTTAATCTCTCACATCCTTAAAAAGAAACAAACAAAAAAACAGCTTTCTCAAGCCTATATATACCTCTTTATTATTATAACTACAACTTTAAAACACACACACACACACACACACACACACACACACAGTGTTTTAGATTAACTGGTTTCATTGTTGTATTTGCTAGTCTCTCCTCAATCCATGGTAGTAGGATCTGGAAGATCAGGCTTAGAGAAGTGCCAATTCCATGTATTATTTTCTCTTCCCAGGCTATGGTTTTTGAAAAGCCCCAAGACAGGGAACAGAGGCATGGTCCTTCCTTCTTTTCTCTTTTCATATTTTATGGCTCCACTTCTTCTCTGTCTTCTAGTATGGCTTTATTACCACCAGGGCCAAAACCATAGGAGGAAAAAGAAGGTGAAGAGGGAAGAATATTCTTAATTGATGGTAACTAAGACAATTTTAAGTTCTCTGTCCTGACAAAGGTTTGAAACTGACCCTTTTACTTTTGTATACTTGTGAGGTTCTTTACAGGCCTTCCTGAGAATCTGAGTTGGATTTTACAGGTGATTCATCTCCCCCCACCTTTTTTGTCTTTCCTAGTTTTTTTAGCCATTCAGTCCACATAGATGCTCTCTTTTGAGGGATCAGTTGTGCTTTCAATTGACCCACTTGGTCAGGATTTCAAACAACTATATGACAATGTTATTTCTCCCACATGTCCCCCATGTACTCCTTGGAAAATTCTCATTCATCCTTTCTTCAAAGTTTCTGGAATGTGGGCTAAGCCCCATACAACACTAACTCTTTAATACACTGTCAAAGCTGCTACCCTGCCTCTCTCTTGCCCTCCAGGTTACTCAAATGTGTGTCATACACAAGGCTGAAGTGTCATGCTCTTTGTATCAAGCTCTCTGGATGGTCCTGCTGACTTAAAATGACAAGGGAAGCATCCCCATCATCACAATTTATCTCAATTCTTTTATATTCTCCATGTGTGAGAATTGTAAAGCATGTGCTTGACACCTACTCTGATTTTTTTTATATTAGTCCAGGATCTATTATCTTAGGGTAGCTTTGAAAATTCATTCTAACATCCCAGTGGTAACATAGTTCCAGAGAATATAAGTATTACTTGGGGACAGGCTGGTAATCCTTGATTTCTGGTGGTATTACTTGTTGGACAGATTACTGCCCTGAAAATATCTTTGCCAGAGGGAATGAGTCACACTAAGTGTACAAGTCTTCCCACTGCTTTATCACCCTCAGGGGTCTACTTATCTCAGTGGTATCCAGATAGCATGATCTTAACCCCATTGAGTCCCCTGTTTTATTTAAGATCCTACCTGAGACATATCCTTTCAGAAGGCTCCATCTAATCTGAACTTGAAGAATTTTAAGAATTAAGACCTGCAGAGAATATGATTGGGGAAGATGTACAAAGATGAGACAGTAACTATAGGACAGATAATCTAGCATTTTGTTAGGTTAAGGGGTTTTAACTTTACCATATAGAAAAAGTGGATTTCGTTTGTCCAATGCTATATTCTTGAATAGCAGTGAAGGATAATTTAGTGCTTTGGATGACTATTGGTGATGCTGCAGAAGGAATGTTTTGTAAATGTCAATCACAAGTTATGATGACTAAATTAAGATGAACCTATCCATTTTATATAAAATCTGAATAATGCTAATTATCAACATAAGACTCACAACTGTGTTAATAGGAAGATTTTATTATGTACCATCTTCTATATTGTCCCTAGTGGTGGGTGGTGATGAAGAGCAGCTATGACTAGGTTCTTTAAAAAGATAGAAGTATGAGAGGTGGGTTAGGGTCAGAGCTGAGTAAGGGGAAAGGGAACTGAGAAGTTAAGAAAGGGGTAGAAAAGTTAAGAATCTGTATTGAAGGAAAAGGATATGATTTCAAAATTTGGACTTAAAACATTTTAAAGTCCACACTTTTGGGGTAGAGGTATACTGTAGCTTGAGGCAGATGAAATGGGTACAGGGGTTGATGCTGAGCTGGATGGAGAATGGGACAAAGCTGTGTTGAACAAAAAAGGAGGACTACCTCACTGCTCTTAGCTGTAGCCTCCCAGGATATTTTCAATTTGTCTGCATATCTAGACCCTTTAGTGGGATGGTCAGGGAAGCAGGAGGATGCCTATGTTGTTTTCTGTTTTCAGAATGAGGTTCATCAAACAGAGTCAATAAATTCTGGAGTCAAGACCAAGATTCAAGACTGACTGGCCAAGGAGAGAGTGCTGGGAACCAAGCACCCAATTCTTTTTGGTGTCCATGTCTGTGTAGGTACTCCAAGGAGGTGGATGTAGGGGAAGAAAAGAATATAGGAGAGAAACATGAAGTTTATTTTCTATTTGACTAAAAAGCAACTTTAAGAAAATGTCCAGCTGACCATATAACTTTCTTACTTTAACATGTTCCCACTACTAAGGGAAGAAGAACCTTGATAATCTAGCAGACATATGCTCTTCAGAACATGGTATTGCTTTCTGGTCTCTCTAAAGTCATCTTTTACCCTATGCCCCAACTGTAGGTGTTTCCCAATTAATACCATATTTATGTCTCATGTCTTTGTTTTTGTGTACTTCCTTCCCTTACAGCCTTTCTTCATTTGGTTAAGCCTACACATCCTGTTAAGCTCACTCACCCCTCCCCACCCATGTTTTCACCAGGACTAACTCCACCTTCCTCTAAACCCAGCTCTAATTTTTCAGTCCCACTGGTTAGGCTGTGGAGTTTGTTGTACTGTAAAGTCAGTGGGTACAATGGAATTAGATAGACCTGGCTCTTACTCTGAATCTACCGTCTGCTGGTATGTGACCCTGAGCTATTTACATCACCTCCTGAAGCTTCATTTCCTCATTTCATTATATGAAAAAAAATGGAAATGAAATGTCTACATAGATCTCAATAGATCATTTTGAGAGTTAAATAAAATAATGCATGTTAAGCATTAAAAACAGTGCTTAGAAGATGTAAGTATTCATTAAATGTTACATGATGTTAATCATAGCATTTATGGGGCCTCACATGGTACCAGACTCAATAAAGAGGCAAAGACATATACATTTTACTCTTAAATTCCCATAGCATTCATAACATTGAATTTCATTCCATTAAAAAATTAAATGTCTGTGAGGAGGGCTTAGAAGTGCTCCTAAGTCAAAGAATAGGACACAGTCATTCCACAGAACAGAGAGCCTGTTCCCTGGCCAAAGTCTACGCCTGCCTCTTTCTCCAAGTTAAACCAATCATTCCAGCCTTGAACTGATCAAGGGTAGCCGTGCCACAGACTAGAGCAACCTCCTCCCAAGCCTAGGACTTTCTCCTTTTAGAGGAGAAAATGGCAAATAAATAAATAAAATCTGTATAAATTTAAATAATTGGAAGGCAGCCCTGACTGAAAAAGACACTTTTCTTTTTCACCACAAATGTCACCATCTGGACTTTTCCTTTTTTAATTTCTTTGGGACCTGACAAGTCACTGGGCTGATATAATCACACCCAGTCAAAAAATGACAGACGTGTCTCAGCAAGCTAGGATGGGCAGAGTTCCAGGGTGGCCAGCAAGGACTCAGCAACTAGTGGGAAGGTAGTTTTCAACAGCATCCCTACCCCTTCCTCCTCACTCAGAACACAAGAGCTCCTGAGGTATGATCAGCTTAAATACACAACACACACAGACACACACACATGCATTTTTGGATGTGGGTATGCTTAGCAGACAGCACTCAGTTAACTGACTAGGTAACTCATTTTCCAGTAAAACACTAAGGGGCAGGAAAGGCCAGTCAGCAGACTGTGCTGCTTTTAATAAACTACATGTGGCAACACAATTTCTGTACTTGTCTTCATTTCTCTCAAACAGTCCTTCATCGAACAAAGCAGCATTAATCCAAGGAAACCAGCCAAGTGAATCAGATATTCTATACAGGTCAACTCAAAGGCTTCACATAGCCCCAGGTCCACCGACAGACTCACAGTTACATTGAAATATTTCTACCCACAAAATCACCTTACTTAATATTTTATTTTTGCTATTTCTGTGTTATTCTGGCTATGATTATCAGGAAAATACAATGCCTTTTCCGTAAATTATAGACAGTATTTTTTTTCAAAACAGGAAAATGTACCATTTTGCAAATTGTCTTCTATGGCAATTTACAAAGCTCCAGTCTTTACAAATATTTGCCTAGTGCTCACTTTATTTGCATGGGATTTGATGTGTGTATATACACATAGATACACACATACCCGTATATACATGAACACGTGTTCATTTGCCAAATTTTTGCAGTGTTCTATGTAATGCCTTGTGCTACGATTACAAGGGCAAAGTCTACTAGGACAGTGTTTTTCTAACTTGAATATGCTTAAGAGGTTGTCTAAATGCAGATTCTGATTCAATAGTCTGCTTTTCCATATCATTGGTCTGTGGACTAAACTGTGAATAGGAAAGAGTGAAGGAAATTGGGCATAGTTTTTATATTAGAAATTTGTGAGTCCTTCTGGGCACTTCCTTTGGCTTCACACCCACACTCAATCATTAACCAGAGTAATCACTTCCTAAATACCTTTCAAATTCACCTTCCATTTCCATCCTCACTGCCACTAGCATGGCCCATCAGCATCACAATCATTTATCTTTCAGACTGCGTTAGTGGCCTCTCAATGGCTTCCCCATCTCTCCACTCCTGGCTTTCTCCAACCTTATTTAATACTATGGCCACAGCGATATATTTAATATGCAAATCAGACCTGGGGTCTCTCTTGCTTAAAATTCTTTGATGGCTTCCTGATGTTCTATAATGTGACATCCAAAGTTTTCAACATGGCCTGTAAAGCCCAGGTGATTAAGCTCTTTTCTGCCTCTGTAGCATTATCTCCCACCAGGCTCCCCATCCATCACCGTACTTCATTCACTCCGGCCTTCTGTTGGCTTCCTGTGTAAAATGTCTTCCTAACTCAGGGACCTCAGACCTTGTACTTATATCCCCTGCCTGAAACTTTCCTTTATCCTTTCCTTCACTGCTTATCCACCTTCTTCCCTACCAGTGACCCCCAACCTTCTGCCTCAATTCACCCTTCAGGTCTCAGGTGAGATTAACCTATCCAACTAGGTTTCTGTTCTCTGTTAAATTCTATTCAAGTACTCTGTATTTTGCTTTTAGGGCATTTATTTACATAGCTTTTTGCTTGTTATAAGGTCCATTAGGGTAGGGTCAGGTCTCTTCCTTCATCATTGAATCACTAACACTTGGCTCAGTACATGACATACAGAAGGTTCTTGGTGAATATTGCCTGTGAATGAATGAAAAAAGAAATTCAGCTAGAGAAAGGGCTGTTGCAGTGGTGTATAAAGCTACAGTGAGAGTTTCCTGGGGCTGGGGAAGAGTGGGGGTGGGGTCAGAGGTTGTGAACCACAGTAGTCAAGGGTTTGAGAGGAAATAGTAAAAGACCAGGTGCTTACCAAGCAGATGTGAGAGAGAGGTCATTTCAGTAATCAAATGTGGAGGGTCTTCTACATCATGGCAGATAGTTTTGTGTTTATCCTATAGGTGGGGTGGGGAGGAGGGACTGAGATGTTTTAAATCTGGAGATGATGTAATTAATTTTGTCATTATTAAATCTGTGCTGCAGAGATACCTCTGTGGACACATTATAAGAGATGAGGAGGAAAAAGAATTGAGACCATCGAGATGGATAAGAAATTCAGATATTAGCCCAAGTAAGACATGAAACACAAACAAATATCATTATAGAAAACAATATTTTTCCAGCCTTACTTGTAGCTGGAGCCTAAGCATATTATCTGGACTCAACCAATCAACTACCTCCGCCACAGACTTTGAATTGATAACTAGCAACCCAGAGAAGCAGGAGCAATTGAGAATCAGTTTGTTTGTTCCTCCCTCCCTCCCTCCCTACAACAAATATGTATTGAATACTTATTCTATGCCAGGCACTTTTCAAAATTCTGGACATATATATGGCAGAGAATATGACACACAGAAATCCCTGCCCCTGTAGAGCTTACATTCTATGGGGGGGGGGGCGAAGTAAATGAGTGAACTGTATGATATGTCAGATGCTGATAATTGACATAGAAAAAAATAGAAGTAAGCATCATGGATTAGAATACAGTGGAGGAGGGGAAGATACAATTTTAAATCATATGACTATTGAAGGCTTCACTGTAAGGGCAAGACCCTAGAGCAGGTGGGGAACATGCTATGTGGTATCTGGAAGAAGAATGTTGCAAGCAGAGGAAACATTAGGTGGCACCAGCAGTTTCCAGGAGTCTAGGAACACCAGCAGCTTTGGTACCAAAGGCCATGTCCTGACTCAGGGACAGTAAGCTGTAATAGTGGCACAGGCTGTTCAGTTGCACCTTCAGCGGTGGAGTTCTCACTAGATGGTTCTGTGATATGATGTTGGCTATGGTTCTGGCCTCCCTTTTTCCTGCTCGTTTTATGAACTTGGTTCTTCAGCCTTCCTAGTGATTCTCTGGGTACCCTAAAATCCTTTCGCTACATTTCTGTTCTGTTGTCAAATAGAAGTAGTTAATGAAGAACCCAAACTGCTTTAAACAGTGAGTTCCTGAGCCTCAGGGAACTGTCTCTGAAGTTAAGAGGAAATCTTTGCCCCATGCTCTTACCTAGAGCTCTTGTTCAAGGTGGCATAAGAAATATTTAACTTCTCTGTCATGCTGGCAGCTGCCTTGCCCAGAGTAAATGGGATCGCATGCACATTTCTAAGAATGAATGGATAGAATTACAGAGTTGAGATAAAAATAGAAGTACAAAAGGCCTTCTTTAGAAAGGATCCTTTTGTGTTAGAAAAAGGAAGGACAAAAGAGACAAAAGAGTTAAGATACCTGAGTAAAGTGTCATAGCTCCTGAGTTGGGATAATGGAATAAGAACCCATGACTATGATGGGAAAAAAAAAAAGCCAGGGATGTATCCATTAGGGAATGTGTATTTTCTCACATTTTAGTAGTGCTGAAATTGTTTTGGATCTTACCACCAATTTTGTACATAATGTAGTATTATTCCCTACCTTTGAAAATCTGTTATTAGATTACGGTACACCCTGCAATAGTTGGCACCACAGAGTCAACAAGACAGGAATAGATAGCATCTTGAACTGGGAGGTATTTATGACTTACTTCCTTTCCTGGTTAGCACACATACAGCGTAGCTTTCAAACTTAGTGAAAGGATATGGAAAATGCCAGCAATGAGTGTTCAGTAAGCTCATTTCTGAATATTTAGGCTCCCTAGGCACATAGGCATGGCTTTGTTTCTTTGGTTCACTCCTGGCAAAGGCCACTAACAACAGTGTAGGGGACAACACCACAGAAACAGCTGCTTAGTAGACACAAAGTAACTTAGATGTCTCTTCTCCTGGGGTGGAGCGGGCACCTAGTTCAAAGGCATAAAGAGAAACTCACTGGCGGAGAAAAATCATGATATAAACCTTATGAGGAGCAAATGTGTCACTAAAATGGGCTCCGGGTAAAGCATAGAATTTTAGAAGTTACAACACCACCTCCCAGCCGCAGTAGGTCACTACACCATGGGGCATCTAGTGTAATCTAGGAAGTAACGGCGTAGGCCTCACTCCGCCAGAGGTTCAGCCGCTGACAGAAAACTTCACCTTTCTTCATCTGATATTTGTGATGCAGCATTCCCCATTTCTGCCAGCCTTGTTTGTTCTGTTTAGAATGGTCATGCCCTGAAAACCCAGCACTGCAAATGAAACTACAAATCCACCATCTGGGTGTTTTTGGACCAGCCATGGCACTTTCGATTTCTCATTTGTAAAATGTAATTGCCAGTCATTCTTCTAGACCTGAAGTGCTGTGATTTTTACTAAAGTTGTTGATGGGCTCTTATCTGAACTGGAAGGCATAGAGAGGCTTCTTGCTGAGGCTGAAGTGCGCTAGTGCCGTCTGTGTCCAGGCTTTTGTCATCCTTCTCCATCTCAGCCACTGATAGGAGAGAGTGGAATTAGTGACATGTATTTACTACAGGCCAGCTGAAGTCACTGTGCTTCACATGCCCTCTCATCCTTTCCTGGTTCAGAAGGCTCACCTGGGCATGCTCTTCTAGAACTGGTAGAGCCCTGGAGAGCAAGCCTTCAGCCACATCCCAGGCTGCATCATTCAACTGGTCAAAACAAGCCATATGGGAAGCCCCAAAGTCAAAGTGCAGAGAAGCCCCCTCTATCCATGGAGGTGGGGAGCGAGGGTGGCTACTCACTACTTCATTCCTAAGCAATGATTGGTTCTGATGAGTGTTCTCCAGGGAGTGGCCATGTTCTGATTCCCAGCTGGTTCTGACCTCCTGGACTGCCCTGACCCTGGTTTCTGGTTTCAATTCCAGTCAAAAGAAATAATGCAACAACTTGACTCATGATACTTCATGGAGTCTTTATTTGAGTAAAATATACATACGTGACACCCATACAATGAACACTTGATTTGTGGGTGTGGGTTAGAAAGTGGGAGTGCATTGGGAGAAATGGAACAAAGCTAATAAGTTCCCATCTGTGATTTGACCTGCTCTCCGCCTGACTAGCTGCATATTCATGTCAATTTTCTCCCAGTTACCTAGGGCAAGAAATGAAAAGGAAAGATCTTTAATCATTTTTTTATTCTAATTGAAACATTTTCCTTGCAAGTGAAGAGAGAACAGGTGCCTAACGAGCCCACATGATGATTCACAAGGTAGTACATATCGCCACAGATATAATTAAACTGGAAGATCAATGAAAATTTTCTTTTTGGACTACTGCCAGGTCTGTACAGACTGGGATCCAGCTAGCTGTATTTATGCACAGAGATATCTAAAAGTGTATACTCACACAGGTGTGCCCCACATCATATGATGACAGATTAAACAGCCCATGACTCACACTTTGAAGATGACTTACTTGAAAAAAACAACAACAACAACAACAAAAAAAAAAACCACTGCTATTTCTGTGTATAGTTAATGATCCTGGGTTGCAAACATCATCTGTCAGAAAGGCAGATAATTGTTGCATCTTTTCTGGTCTCACTTTCACTTTTCCTTTATTATGTTTTTTTCATTTTCAGTCTGTAAAAAACAACCACATAAATAAGAGGTGGTCCAGAGGATTAAGACCTGTAAAAAAGGGAGGAAGGGGTGAGAAATGAAGGGTAGGGAAGGAGGGAGGGAGGGAAGGGAGGTGGTCACCAGGAAAATGAAACATTGTAAGTAGGTGGCCTGTCCTTTAGAGCTTCAGGAAATTGCACTGCATTTAAGCTGGGATGTCTAGCCTCTCCTCTCTGAGGACCCTCAGACTCTGGCAGCCTGTAAATAAGCCCATTCCCATCTTGAGAGCCCAGGGTTCTTCTGCTAAAGGAAATGAAATAACTTACAGAAAAAGTTGATTTTGAGATTGGTACCAATACAAATTTTGCAGGTCTGATAGAGTTTTCACAGCCTCGGATTTCTGTTTTTGTTTGAAATGTCCTTTCAGAAATAAAAGAGAAAGCAAGGCAAAACAATCTGATAGTCCTTTTCAGTTGTTTTGTAACGAGATTATAATAGAAAAAATCACTCCTTGTGTTAGAGACCGTCTTAGCTCATGCAGTTGTAACAGGCTGTAGATGGGGGCTTAAACAATAGATAATTGTTTCTCACAGTCTGGAGTTTAGGAAGTCTGAGGTTAAGGTTGTATCCTGTGAGAAACCTCTTCCTGGCTTGCAGATAGTTGCCTGTTTTAACTCACATGACATAGACAGCTCTGGTGCCTCTTCCTCTTTTTATAAGAATACTAATCCCATTGTGGGGGCTCCACCCTTGTGACCTTTGAGCTCATCTAAACCTAATTACCTCCCAGATACCATCACATTGGAGACTGGGACTTCAATCTATGAATTTTAAGGGTCCAAATTTTATCAAGTCCATGTGTATTCAGTTACCAAACACATGTGTGGTCAGGTCTGTCAAACAGGTGAGTCTGATGACAGAGCTGAGTCGTCCTAAAGCTCATAGGAAGATCAGAGCCTTGCACATATTTTGGTTAAGAGAAGACCATAGAAACCATAGTCCAAATGCTGCCCAATAATATTTGCAAAATAAGAGATGAATATAAGAGAGTTATAAAAGAATATATATTCTCATGTTAAAAAGATTCTTAAAGATAACTCTAGACCAACATATATGCTTTCACTAGGATAGACTAATTGCGTAACAATTTTAAAATCTCAGTGGTGTAACAGAATAAAGATATATTCTCATTCACAAAGGGATCTATTCTCTTTCCAATGGAGTCTCTCCATCATGTGAGAGACCGTTAGAGTCTTTTGGAAAAGGAGGAAGATCACACATGGGGCATTTTTATGGCTAGAGCTGGAGGTGGCCCACATTGCATTGGCCAGAAGTCAGTCAGACAGTGTCATCCAGCTGAAAGAGCGGCTGGGGCTGTGGTCCTCCTGCATATGCAGGAGGAATGCACATTATTTCTGCTTCACCCTCCATTTTCCAGGTGAGGAAAGTGAGACTCACAGAGCTGAGCTGACTTGTTCAGAATGAATTTATGACAGATGTGGGAGTAAAATTCATGTCTTTTCACTCCATCTTCTTTCCTTTATTTCCTGTTGTCTCCTAGACTCTTTGAAGAAGTACCGCAGGATGTAGGGTTTCTGAAGGACCCTCCATAACCGAAAGGAAGGACCTTATCCTTGTAATCTAATGTCATCCTTTGGTACAGTTATCACAGGATATGCCTAGAGAGAATTTAAAAATTAATTGATTAGTTGATGTAATTCATTAAGATTTTTTCCTTAAGTGGTTCTTTGACTTCTAGAAAATATCACACATTCACCAAGCTGGGTGCAGCATGATACTTCTCTGTGGTCCTTCACAATAGTTAATAGTGTAAGGCATGTGGTTATTGCTTAATATTTACTGAGGGGCATGGTAATACTGAGTCTTAGAAAGGTATCCGTGTAAGACAGTAAGAAAGACCAATAACTTTTTGATAAAAAGGTAGGCATTGATTCTATGTGGTCATCAAATGCTTAAGAGGACCTAACACATGCAAGCATGGTTCTGAGAGCTTGGGATTGATGAAGGAAACAGTGTTTGCTGGCATCTTGGCTGACGCTTAGAGCCTGAACTCAAGGTTCCCTAATGGCTGATTGTTTGTAATATACACACATGTTTACTGGTCCTATACCTTCTTTTCATTATCTGTAAAAATAAAAATTAAAGAAAGGATAGCAGCAGTAATCTATCTTTGGGCTGTTGGGAAAATGGTCATAGAGCCAAGTGAAAATCAAAAATGATAGGAAATAAAAGATCCAGTGATAAGCTTTAAGGGAGGCAAGGTAATGAGGCATGCATGTGAGGGCAACCCGACTGGCTTCAACAGGTCAGTACTATTAGTCCTTTTTTCAGAAGAGTTCCTCCTTCAATTGCTAATTCTGGAAATAAGGTAGCAATGATAAAAAATGCCAGGCAGCACTGAGGAAAGGGTTTAAGAGATCCATATTCATATAAGATGAGTTCATCAAGATTTATGTCATTACAACAAACCACTAACAGAATTTATGATGATGAGATCATTACAAAGGATTCAAAAAAATGCAATCAACTGGCCACTATGACCTCATCTCTCCCAGTCTCCTCAACTCTCAAAACGTATATACTTTAGGCACAACTGATGTTTTTCCTTTGTAAAGAAGTGCCTTTTAAAATTTATTTGTGTGTGGAAAGCCTCAAGATTCTTGAACTTTGTCATTCACAGAATGAAGAACACTCAAATGGTTACTTCCTCAGTAAATAAGTCCCAGGCTACAGAGGAGAGATCAGTAACCTGACTTCCAACTTTTATTCCTTTTGCGGAATTATCATGTCAAACACTTAACTAATTAAGACTCATAACCACTTCCCATCAAAAGCACCAGTCTCCCCTGATATCTTTGTTTGTCCTGGACTATGGCTTTGGTATTTTCAGGGTATGTTTAATCCCCTTTTAGACAGCAAGCTCCATGAGAACGGCAACTGTGTCTTACTGAGCCTGCATTTTGCATGCCTTCCCCAGAGGCCACCGCATAGGACAGGCTCAGTAAATGTCTGAGAATGAGTGATTGTGGTTTTCCAGTTTGGGAAGAAGAGCACTCTGTTGGCATATGTACTTTGCTGGGTTCAGCATTGCTTTGAAGAGGTGGGGTTATGCTCCTGATCAGGGATCAGCAAACCTTCTCTGTAACATGCCAAAAAACAATCCCAGACACTTTTGGCTTCATGAACCATACAGTCTCTGTGGAAATTGCCGCTGTAGCACAAAAGCAGCCACAGTCAATACATCAAATGGGCGTGGCTGTATTCCAATAATATATTTTAAGGACACTGAAATTTGAATTTCATGTAGTTTTCAATATCATTATTTTGATTTTTTTTTAACCATTGAAAAATGTAAATACCATCTTGGCTCATAGGATATACAAAATCAGGTGGCAGGCCACTTGGCCTAGGTGTCAGTTTGTGGACTCCTGCACTAGCTCATGAGGCTGATGGTGCTGGTTTTGGTGCTGTGAATTACTAATGAGATGAAGCTGATTTCTGGGAACTTCAGCTCCATTTCCTTAGCCAATTCACAAGTGCTTTAGTTGGTTCAATTCCTAAGAGAGGAATCACTACTTTATCTGACTGCTATCTTCAAGGACATTCTAATGAATTAAGATTATGGAATTCTTGGGCAAGATACACCACTTTAGGACTAGAGAGTTATGATTAAAATATTAAAATTGAAGAACAAAATATAATCCATGATTTATGGCAAATCGTCTTAGATACTTCTAGGAATCAATAACCCATATCATCATTCTCATTTATCACTGTGACATTCATTCATTTCACAAAGCAAGAATTCCTGATAATATGAAATACATGCCAGACCACATGCACAGGTCAAACTGAATATGTACTCAAAATACTACTACTATTATAAGACACATATAAAAAACAAACACATTTACTTGTATGCTTTTAAAGATATGTTTAGATTTTAAATATATTGTTGAGATTTAGTATAAAATACAACACCTTGATGATAATTTTGCTCCACAAAACATACACATGAAAATAAAGTTTATAGTTCAATGTAAGCAAATATAAGTAACAATAATATTTAAAAATAAGTTAGAACATAGCATCTGTACTTTAAGAAATTTGGCTTCTAGTTTTCCACATATCTGTTAATTGAATACAAGAAGGAAGCAGACTATCTTTTAGCTGATGCCATTTCAGAGAGTATGACTTTGCAAGAGGGTTGATTTACAAGTAAAATGCAGACCAGTTCTTATGCAAAACTATATCCCCCCAAAATTTTAGTTCCTAGAAGCCTAGACTTTGGAGTCAAACAGTCCTGAGTTCAAATTCTGACTCTATCATCATTAACTATGTTACCTCAAGCAAGTTACTTAACCTCTCTATGCTTCAATTTCTTCACTTAAAAAAATGGAAACATTAAAAATGACTGTGGGTACAAGTGAGATAATACACATAAAGTATGTATCATAATTCTGCACATTGATAGTAAGCATTCACTAAATAGCAGGTAATTATTATTAATACATTTATCATGAGAAAAATAGTCTTTTGTGCAGTGAGTTAGCAAACTTTACAGAGATGTAGTTTCAAATGTAAGGCAGTGTTGACATTTTGGGAGATGGTAATGACGTGCATGTCTCTGTGTTGGGTCTACTTACACACCATCAAGCATTGGTTTCCTTGTTGGCCATTTTCTTGTAGCAATGGGGGTCTGGGGATGGATAGTCCCTGGAATTTCCACTGCATTTATGCAACTTTTTGTTATCCAATAGTTTGAAATTCTAGCTTAATTGTATTTTTCTTGTTCTTTTTAAAAATTTTTAATTTTATTTATTGTTAGAGAGAGGGGAAGGGAAGGAGAAATATCAATGTGTGGTTACCCCTAGTGCACCCCCTACTTGGGACCTGGCCCACAACTCAGGCCTGTGCCCTGACTGGGAATTAAACTGGTGACCCTTTGGTTCACAGGCCAGCACTCAATCCACTGAGCCACACCAGCCAGGGCTGTATTTCCCTCACTTATTCCCTTCTAGTTTCTCTTATGCTTATTTCATAGGTTCATTATAATTGATCTAAAACTTATTTATTCAAAGCCTCTAATTTCAAATCGTTTTTAATCAATATGTTGCTCATTTACCTAACTTAGTAAGTCAGTGTGCTGAGTAAATCAGTGAATGAGATAGTTTCAAATCCTTGTCCCAGCAACAGTATTAACATATATGAACCCAAGATACCTAACGGTTGTGTCAGGGAGATAGTAGGGCTCATTTATAGCTTTGTATGCATTCAAAGCCTCAGAATATAATAGAAAAGGTATAAATTAGGAATCAGAGTACCTGGGCTTGCGGATTCTCAGCCAGCATGGGTTGTAGGCATCTTAGCAAGTCATTTACTCTCTCCAAATTCAGTGTACAAATCAATAAATGAGAATAATTAGAATGCCTACCTCATGTGGTTTAATATAAATAATCTAAGTGATATAGCAATCTCTTTGTAAGCTAAAAATCACCATGCATACTGCTATCAGGTTATGATTTCCACTATTCATCCCATGGTCGCATGTGCCCATAAGGACGTCATTTAGGAAACAAACAATTAGTAGTGGTGAGAATCAAATCGCATCAGATTCCATCAAATCTGATGTTAACCAGGTGTGTACCATTGGATAAATCATTAATTTATTTAAGTACTAATGTCTGTACAAAAAATTATTTACTCATTGGTATCCCTTCCAGTCATAAAAGATTGGGGTTTTGCAAATACCAGAAAAAAGACATGGATAGGCAGGCCGATTAGAGTCTTCCAAAGCAGGAGTAGTGAATTCAATGGGGCTGCTGTAAGTGTGGAAGCTAAGGATGGCATGGGTAAAGGGACTCCAAGGGAGATTCTCTGGGTAACAGAACACACATGGGTTCAGGGGAATGCTGCTTCACACAGAGCCCACACAGTTCCAAAACTGACAAGACTTTGAACTATACTTAGAGTAACCTGAAGGAGACAGAAAGACAATGTTGACTGTCACCTTGTCTAAAGTGGTGAGGACTGGCCCAAGTATCTTCCACATAGGTAAGAAGGAGAGAAGCAGAGAAGGTTCAGAAATTACAGCCTCCGTAATGGGCCTCCTGCTCTTGTCTCCTTTCTTTCTAGTCCATCCCCCATATTACCACCAGAGGGACCCTAAACTCATATGTGGTCCATCCCCCTCCCACCCTCACCCCCCATCCAGATTAAAAATCTCTGATTTCTTCCATAAAAACATTCTCAATATCGCTAGTCATCAGGAA
The DNA here is from genome assembly GCA_004027475.1 of Anoura caudifer. Taxonomy (NCBI): domain Eukaryota; kingdom Metazoa; phylum Chordata; class Mammalia; order Chiroptera; family Phyllostomidae; genus Anoura; species Anoura caudifer. Next base: position 52,223 of record PVKU01007331.1, read on the forward strand.
ATCAAAACCACAATGACATTTTACCTCATGTTTGTTAGGAAGGCTATTATAAAACAAACAAACAAACCCGGAAGTGTTGGCAAGTATGTGAAGAAACTGGAATTTTTGTACACTGTTGATGGGAATACAAAATGCTGTAGCCACTATGGAAAACAATGTGGAGCTTCCCGTTTTCTACAGAGTGAAATCTGAGCTTTCACTTGCTTACAGGGTCATTTACTGTATATAGGGTCTACTCTAACTCTTCAGCCTCACGTGTAGCTTCTCTCCCCTAAGACCAAATCACTCTGAACTTACCATCTTTGTTTTCTTATTAGCTTAGGGCCTTTGCACCTGCTGTTGTTCCTCTGCGAGGGCTTTCCTTATATACTTCTCTATTTTGAGAATTCTTTCCTTTCCTTTGGGACTCTGATCGAATATTACCTTCACTACCATGTAGTATGGTAACACAGAACCATAAAATGTTCATTTTTTTAATATTCACCTGAGGATTTGACTTGAGAGAGAGGTAGAAAGATGTGAGAAAGCAACATGTGTTGGTTGCCTCTTATATGTGCCTTGATCAGGGATTGAACCTGCAACTTAAGTATGTGCCATGACTGGGAATCAAACTGCAACCTTTTTGTGTACAGACATACTCCAACCAGCCGAGCCACTCAGCCAGGGCTAAAGATATATATATTTTTAAGAAGGTGGTTACGGGTCTGCTTTTCTACTGGCATATGAACTTCTAGAGATAAGCCCATGTTTTATTATGCTAGTAGGTGCTTCATTAACATTTTGTAGATTTAACTAATGTTTAACTGAAATAAACCAAAGGATGCAAGCATCTGGAGAGAACATAAGTAGGCAAAAGCTACGAAGGGACATACTTGGGTTCAATAAAATCATAAATAAAGTAAATAAGATAGGTGGGGACATTTTCCCCAATTCAGTGATTTATTCAATTAATATGCAGTACATGTCTCTTATGCACTAGGTCCTAAGGATACAAGAGCAAACAGGACTGACTTAACAGGTTTCATCAGCAAAAATGCCAGTATTCATAGAGGGAAGTGGGTAAGAGGGAAAGTGGCTCAGAAGTGGCGGAAGGGCCGAAAGGGGCAATCAGCCAAGGCCTTACACGTTTGCGTGAGAACTTCACTTTTATTATAAGTGCACTGGTAAGCCTTTGCTTTTAAAGTTTGAAGCAGAGGAATGAAACAATCCGATTGGCATTTTGAGGCAGTCCCACTGGCTTTTCTATGGAGAATAGGCTGTGAACATAGGAGGATACCAGTTAGCCAGCCAGAACCTCAGACCAGGTGAGAAATGATACTGGACTAGTGACCGGAGTTACCCAGAGAGCCATTAGAACACAGATTTGTTGACTCCATTCCTAGAGTTTCTGATTCTGTGAGCCTGAGGGTGCTGGGGATGGAGAATTTGTATTTCTAAGAAGAACCCACTGATGCTGCTCTCTGGAGGCCACACTCTGAGAACCACTGACCTCTGCTATGGTAATAGAAGGCGTAATGAAGTTGGAACAAAGTGGACTGATTTGGAATATAATCTGGGATAAGATTAAGAAGACATCCTTATTTACTAATAGTAGAAAATATTAGGATAAGGAGTATCCCTATGAAAATTGAATATGAGAGAGTACTAGGAAATTCTAGGAAAATGAATATTAGCCATATGAAATTTGAATACTTTTTTTAAAGCAAACAAGAGGAATACCCTTCACATAGCAGGCAGTAAATGTATAGACATCATTTACCACCTACCTCCCTCACGTGCACACCAAGTGAAAACAAATGATTTCTCAGAGTGTTAGAAAGAAATCATGGATTGTAGAACCAAAAGCAGCTCCTATAAGATTAGGATCTGTGAATGGTTAAGATTGAATGAGAGAAGGCAACTGCTTTTTCATTGGGGTGAAAGATGAAAAAGGGGATCAAGGTGAACAGGCCCTGGATGTGACCCAGTGGAATTCCTTTTTCAGGGTTCTCAGAAAACCAGCTACTCATCCATACACGTTAGAGTCTGAAGAGTCTGTTCCATGTTTTGTTATTCATCTTTGTTTCCTACCAATGATCACAGTGCCTAAAACATAGCCAGTGTGTTTGTTGAATGAATAACAAAATTAATGAGCTAGTCATTCTTTATATTTCCCTTTGGTAAAGGAAAAACTCAGTGGCTTTGACCTTCCTGCTAGTGTCTTTTCATCAATACAATGAGTGGTTTATTTGGGAAGCATCTGTTTTTGGATCACATTACTCAGTAAATGTGTATTCTTAATGAAGGTGATCAGCGCAGATCAAGCTGACATCAACACTAAAGATATGGAGGATTGCTTTGGTGTGCAAATGGAAATAGTTTTTGTGCCGGGGGATAATGAATACATGAGAATTAGGACTGTGTTATTAAACTGAGGGGGTGAAGCTTGTCATTAGTTCCCACTGCTTCTTGGAGTTATTGTTAATAGCTGTTTGAGTGAGGAGACGGGAACATGTGGAGAAGACGATGTGAAGAAACAAATGTGTAGATAACGTCTGCTCACTGAGATATGTAGTATTTGGAATTGATCATCCTGCAGTTTTCACTGAGAGGCTAGTGATTTTGAACTGATCTGTTTTCCCCAACTCAATCAGAGGTGTATCCGACTCTGCAGATTCTTCCTGGTGTCTGCACCAGTCTTTGATTTCCAATGAAATGCAAAGCTCACATGCCACATTTTGGTGCCAGACTCCAAAGAATGATGATCTTTGTTTATCCAGGGAGGGATTGTTCATGGGAAGGATGGTGGTAAAGTTGTCATTCAAATGGAAATATTTTGAGACAGAAAGAGACACTATTAATATTTAAGCAGGGCAACAGGCATAATTTGGGTTAATTCTGGGCAAATGAGAGAGCACCATGACCCTACTGGTGGTCCACTCAAAGCCTTATTCAAATTCAACCAAACTCCATCCTCAGTTGTTTCAATCAGCATTAACTAAGTAGCCCTTCATCAGTAACTGTTAACTTCTGCTAACGACTGCTCTCATCTTTCTGGAACTTCACACAAACAAGATATTTTCTCAGCAAAAATCCAACATAATATTAGGGCCTGTGTTGCTTTATGAAATACTCCAAATTTTTCAAAATTGCTCTTAATTTCTTTAAATTAAAAGTGAATTATAATGCTTATGCTACCATTCCCCAACCACTTACTATGAGTAATTAGAAAAACAGGTACAGAGAGAGAAGACAATAAGAAGAGAAATCATTTGCTTTCATTTGGTGTATGTGTAAGGGAGGGAGTTGATAAATGATGTCCATCCATTTACTGCCTGCTATGTGAAGAATGTTCCTCTTAGACGAGCAATTAGAAAATTAAACTACTCATTAGTGGATATGCAGCCTCAAAATGCAACTTCAGATGTCTTCACCATGAAGCTCCCTCAAGTCCAATAAGATCACAGGCCTGCACACTATAGCCCACAAATGGTTAAGTAGATGTGTCACCTGTAGGTAAGGTACAATATATAGTGGGATAGTAACTAATTTTTCATAGGTTTTTATATATTTGTCCAAAGGGGATTCTTTCTTAACTAGAGTCTAATCAGACTCTAATCAGACTCTAGTTAAGAAAGAATCCCCTTTGGACAAATATATAAAAACCTATTGGTCTAAAAAGTCTAAAAGACTCTTTCCACTACCAGGAGTGGCATGTGCATCACACTATGACATAAAGTGTAAATGGAAAAGCCTAGTCAGTTGCTGGCTCCAAGAGGTACTAAAGCATGTGACAAGAAGCAGGTTGCCTAAAGACAATAAAGCCCTGAGAGAAGAGTAGAAAAATTCAGGGCAGGTGAAGAGGATAAGCCCTAGAGATCTTCAGAAGGGGAAGAGAACTGTTGGCAGAACCAAAGACAGGGGCAGTGAATGGGAAGGGAAAAGATAGTGCGGGGTCGCCAGAGTAGAAATGAGCCATGGTAAAGGATGTGACCACAGCTGTCATGGGGAAAGAGGAGATAGAGAGGACTACTCTGAGTATCTCCAGTGCATAGATATTACAAGATCACCAGTGTCCTTGTAGAAAAGACCAGCACATCATTAGAGACAAAAAGGGAGCTGACAGGAACTTAGAAAATCTGAATTGGTAGTTCTATATTACAACAATGAAATAAACCATGGATTGTGCAAATGGAGCAGGTATTACTCCACACAAAAAAAGTTGGGAACCTTGTGTTTCATGTGTATTCCATAAAGCTAGTCAGTAGGAAAAAGTGAAAAATACTCTAGGTACACTACCAGAGCCATAAAACACAGTTGATGATTATAACAAAGAACAGAGATTCAGGCTTAAGAGATTCAGAGCAGAAAAACGGCTTCAGTGGCAAGCACAGGTCCACAGAACTATTTCCAGGATTAGTAAATAGAGTGGACAGCTAGCCCTTTCCAGATCTCCTTAGAAATCCATGAACAAAAATACGATATTTACAGTGCACTTTGAACATTTGAAGAAGCAAAGATTAAGAACTTTGTGCAAATAGAAATACATAAGGGCTCTACTCAAAAGAGGTGACCTGTCCCAGTAGAAATATTATGTGGTGAAATGTGAACTTTATTTCATCAGTAGAACCTGCAGTAAGAAACCAGAGTGGACCAGAACAGAAATTATTTCACAAAATACATCAGCAAAAAATGTTTCTATTGTTTTGTTAAAGAAACGGGAACTATGATCAAAACTTCACTGTATATTTAGGGTGTTTACATAGATTTATACCTAAATTAATTATGTATATTAAAACATATATAGTCCTTATTCCATAGTTTAGCACCAATCACCTGCAATAAATACTCTTATCATTCCCATAAAGTCCCAAGCTCATTAACCCATCCAGGTATTATTGTATGTTGATCTGAGCTGAGAGTATGCCACCTGACCATTTTAGTGAAGACTAAGCATGTGTTTCTCCTGACAAAATGTATATTAACTGAATTTAGTTCTGTCTGGGCATCCTGAACTTTAAGTAGTGTTTAATTATTCATTGAAATGAGAAATTTTAATATTTCAGAATTGGGACAAATAAGATTTAAAAAATGGACCCATTGTAAGCCAAGCTGAGAATTTGGCCCCAAATATCCATTATTATTATTCATATCCAAGGTGCACTTGGAATTCATATTTATTTCCCTGTAGCAGCAGTCAAGCTATTCTTATTTGAAAAGAACTGTGAATGTTAGAACTGGGTATGGGAGCGAAGTACTTTCATTTCCGTCATTGTTATTCACCACTGTATCACTGGGGCCTGATTTGTGTGTGGAACACACAAATTGTAGAAAAACAGTAATTATTTGTGGAACAAGTGATAGAAAGAGTGAAAGGAGCAAGAAGAAAGATTCAGATTGGAACAGAGTATGGGTCTTCATTGTACTAATCATAATAAATTCTGTTGTTCAAACAGCAGAATAAAGCCATATCACTTGTCTCCGGGGCTCAATTCTGGGACTTAAGAACATGCCATTATACAGACATCATATAACCCCTGTCCAGCCAGAGGCTGCTCTGGCTGGCTGGAGCCCTCACTGTGTTTTTTATATTGTTGTTTTTTAATTAAGCAGCTAGGGTAGTTCCTGGGCTAATAATATTAATGACATTCTGCATCTTGATTTTTCTTCATTTTTAATCAGAAATGGAGATATGTCTTTTTAATAGTTTTAATGATTTCTAATTTTAGGAATGGTTATGAAATCAGTCTGCATTTTAAATGGAGCTACATGTATCAAAATTGGGTGAATTTTCTATTTTAAAATTACACAAGCTTTCAGAACACCAAATATATGTTAAGATTTATATACTCATGTACAATTTCCATTCATTTCCTCACAAAAATGACATAGATTGGATGTCTTATTCTATGAACCCTTTATAAGCAAACTCTGCTTCTTAGCTCTCAGTGGAATTTAAAGTATTGTTAACTCACAAATCAACAGCGTTGATTATAAAGCTTCTTGAAGCCAATCACCGGAATGCATTAAGTAAATAGCACAATTTTATGGTATTTCTAGCCTAATGTGGCACAATTCAGATTGCAATAATTGGTACCCAGTGAAGAAAAGTATTTATCAAATCAATATACTTCCTCTTATACATTGATAACTGAGCCTGGATGATAAAAGTCATTGATTACCTTGAGAACAGCTATTAAAAGAAAGAAGCCAATAAGCTGACTGGGGTGATTTACTTTAATAAAAAGTAGCTCTGCTAAGGTAAACACTTGTTGTTTCTAAGCAATAAGTCAATGTCTGGAGGACTATATCAGTCATTTCCTAAAGCAGATCTCCTCAGCCATGTTGACCTGCTCAGCCTGTGCACATTTCTTCTAATTCAATTTTTCTGGGTTTTGTGACAAAAGGCAGAATGGAGGAGAATATATTTTGACCTCTACTGCAACATTGTGCAAGATTTGGGATATTGGCAGTTTTGGCATCAGTGTCCTACCTCTTCCACATTCTTTAGTGTTGACCTACTCCCACCCCATGATGACACTCTATAGGTCAAGGACTCAATATAAAGGTTGTACCAAGTATCACTTATGTCTATATAGGTTATACAAGCCCAGACCATAGAAATGGCTACTGGATGGTTTCAGAGACTTAATGGACCCGCTGTGACATGAAGCATGGCCAAGACAGCATGTGTAACTTGGTCTCCATATGCCACCAGTCTAACAGTGGTGTCATAATGCTTTGGATTTTTGGGTATCAATGTCAATTTGAATTCTGCATCTAACAGTCCTTGGATGTTTATATATGCTCTTTGTCCTGTTTTACAATTACTCAAGTCAATGGCCATCAGTTTCTTTGGAGAAGGATTTAAGGAATTGTCATCATTCACACTTGCCAGTTGATACCCCATCCTTCCTCTGAGGGATTCATTCCCAAGTGAGAAAACTGATTCAGGTTTGAAAAGTAGGCATTGGATCATGGCTTTTCATTGGAACAATTTCCCTCTGCTTTCTGATCATCCATCCTTGATTTCTTTTGATGGTATAAATTGATCCAGCTGCAAAAGCCTTCTTCTCATACCACTCAATTTGTGTGGGTTGGCTTCCCTAGGAAGCAAATTCTAAAGTGAATTTGGATATTTCTTTAACAATTCACTGGGGATCTGCATCTGTGAAAGGGAGTGGAAGGAAACAGGAGCAGGATGAGGAGGAAAATGAGGGGCTATAGAGGCTCTCAGAGGACCCTGCAGAATCCCACAGGAGATTCTGGATCAGGGGATTCTGTGGGAGTTATCATGAGAGAAGTAGTATTGAACAAGAGAGTAACAGAAGTCATAAGGAAACTAACTGGGTGGAGAGGCAGCTGAGCTATCAAGAGCCTACAATCTAGTGATTGGATAAACTCACACAGAACCAAGAATTTCTAGATAAGGCTAATTTACAAAGCACAATTAGACTCTGCATTTATTTTAACCATTATTTTTAATTAGAACCTAGGTTTTAGTGAAGTCAGGATAACTGGCTGATAACTTTAGGTGAACAGGTATAGCAATAAAGATAACTCATCAGAAAGTAGCCCAAGTCTTCATCTTCTCCACAGCATTTGTAGGGCCCAGTTGGACTTTAGACCAAGTGACAAAGACTATTGTTAATACTTAGAGACAATTCAAATAGATAAGTGAAGGTGAAAAGAAAGATAAAGTTGTGGCTAAGATGAATAGCAATATTCTCTTACAAATGTTTTAAACCACTGCTTTTTATATGCAGGGCATTCATTCACGTGGTAGTTACTTTTGTTTATGCTGTTTTTGTTTAAGAGAGGGATGCAATTTTATTTTTTTCATAGGGATAGTGAGTTGTCCCAGCACTGTTTATTGAATGGGCATTGTTTCCCCATTGGTCTCAACTGCCACTGTCATTAAGAGTTCATATGTAAGTGAATCTGTTTGAGTTCTCTATTCTAATTGACTTTATAAGGTTTATTATTACATGTAAATTCTGCAAAAACCACATATATAGTTATAAATATTAGTATATCAAACATCATACAGCTTTATTTTTATAGCTGTGTATCATTCTAATCCTAATTGACCATTTACAAAATGTTTTTACCTCTCCACATTTAGTTGAGTCATACCATTGTTAGGCTGGAATTTCTTTTAGCCCAGCTCCTTATTACTCCATGAGTAAGGGAGAGGAAATATACAGTAGTTAAAATGAATGACTTCTACTTATGTCACTATGGGTATTTATAAAAACAAAGTAGAGTGGAAAAGGTAGGGGCAAAGATAAAGATGTAAGGTATGATATGATTTATGTTTCTTTAAATAACACGTTATACAACATTTTATGGAGGTGTTTTATATCAGCATTTAATACTGATTTTGTATACACACATATATCATAAGGGTATACTTATATGTTGGAAAGATAGAACTCAATTTCAGAATAACAGAAACTTCTGGGGAGGAAGGAGGTAGAGAGGGAGTAGGATTTGAGGAGCGCGTAGATTTAACCATTGTATCAGTTATCTAGTGCTGTGTAACAAAGCTCCTCAAAATTTAGTGGCTTGAAACAATAACCATTTATTATTGCTTATGATTATGTGGATTAACAACTTGAGCTGGAACTGGCTAGGCACTTCTGGTCTTGGCTGGGCTCACTCATGCATTTGTGGTCCACTAGCAGATCAGCTGGAAGCTGGCTGTTGCTGGAGTGATAGGAGTGACTGGGTCACATTCTTTCATCCCCCAGCTGGTCAGCCCAGTCCTGTTCACGTTGCATCCAACAGGGATTCTCTTAAGCCTAGGCTCAGTTGCATGCAACAGGGATTCTCTTAAACATAGGCTCAGTATTGGTACACATTGACCAAATTAAGTCATAAAGTCACATTCTATTGTCACATTCTATCTAAATCAAGTTACAAGTCTTGTTACAAGTAACAAGTAACTTGTAACAAGTCTTGTAACTTGTAGCAAGTAACTTGTTACAAGTTACAAGTTAAGTCATGAAATCACATTAGATAGTCACATTCTATGTAAGTCAAGTTACAAGTCTAGCCAGATTCAAGGGATGGGAAGAAATGCAAAGTCACATTGGAGGGTGCGTGCCTACAGGGAAGAGTGGGATATTGAGTACTTTGTGTACTTGTGTACTTTTATAATCAACTGTAGCCACATCTGTAGCTTTATTTATTTATTTAATTTGTTAATGTCATATGATTTTTTAAAAATATTTTTTAATCAGAAGGAAAAATTTGTCAAAATTCTAAAATTCTGAGAGGTAGACATATGGACACCTGTTATTTTTGTACCTTTCTGCATGTTTGAAGTAGTTCATAATTGATAATTTTAATTACACTTAAAACATTATATGGGTCATCTTTCTACACTAGACTTATTTCCTGGAATCCCATCAAATCAATGCAACAACCTATAGCTACATACCTAAGATTCTCACCACTTGAGTTCTTTAACACTGTATAGATAAAATTTGCAGCATATTGGGGACCTAGCTGAATTTCCATTTAAATAGAAACATTCAGCCATATGATTTGCTCCTGTTGTTCTAATTACTTACCTGGAGAAACTGTTTCCTCATTTTCTAACCTATCCTGCTGGTTACACCCTGGCTAAGGAAAACATCTGTAGACTGAATGATAATGATAGTAGAAATGATTGCATGGCTCTCTGTGAAGGTTTGTGCATGTGTCTACAGATGTGCCTATTGCTACAAAAAGAATGAAACACAGTGTGTAATAGGAAGAAAGAGATTGCCATCACTTCTCCATTATCTACAGATGGGTTAATCCACAACCCAATTTTAATCTTGGGGTTGAATCCTCAAATGCATTTCTCAGCTTTCGTCTCCTGCTGTTAAGTTGTATATAAGGAATACACAGGTTAATTCTAATAGCAGCCTAAGAAATATAATTAAGGATGCAAATATGCTGACCATACATTCCAAATGCCAAAACAATATATTGGGTAATCCACTATTCTGGATTATCCCTTTGTTTCTGTGGGTAATTGAGAGTTTTCTATTTCTGCTATTAACTCCCTCATTTATATATAGCTAAATCCTTTAAATTTTTTATTCAACTTAAAATGGAACCTGTTGTACCCAAGGAATACCTAGAAATTAGGCTTTTTCCCTGCCACCTTCCCAGACCTCTGGGACTCCTCACTCAGTCAGTTGTGACAATCTGTCCCAGAAAATTGTAAAACCGTTTACTTTAATTGGTTCTAAAATGGAGGATTCAGTGCCTATGCTGAGTTTGAGGATGAAACTAACATTTTACAAAGCCCAGCCCAGCAGCAGCTGCCCCTTGGGATTTGGGAGGTAGAACAGCAAGCCACTCTGGAATTTAGAGCTTTATTACAAAGAAGTGCTAACTCCTCTGGTTCTGCTTATAAATGGAATAAAGGGGGAATCTGGCTCACCCATGAGCGCTTTAACCTTGTGCATGCTCAATATCCTTATGAAATGCAATATCTTATGATCCTTTAAATAACAAATGACCTTATTCCCTTTTATGAGGTCATTAAGGCCTCTAACGGTCCAGGTATAAATCCCAGCTACTACTGCACATCTTAATTTACTATTCATATGTGAATCTCTTTTTGGTTCTCAATTACTATACAACAGCAACTGGCTCATCAAATTATCCCCATCGGAATGTGTCTGTTAAAGACACTGCAGTTTACATCTTAGGGCCCTAATTAAAGTCACAATACTTGATAAACCTTGAGCAACTAGTAATTGGAAACTAACAATTAGTACCAGCCAACTCAGTTGATTGCATCTCTACTGCTGGCTACATGACTAAGCAAAAGGAAATTAGTAAACCAGAGATGGCCCACATGCCAAATATGTGTTAACATTCACTCCTGAGTTTCAGCCAAAGCAATGAAAAGAACTTGGCATTAAAATATTATTAGCTGAAAGTCTTTATATAGATATCTGTGCCATGTCTGATATCCCTGTGGCTTTTTAGCCTTTATCATGCTCATTACTGTTTTCATCATCCCATCACTAGGTATCTGTAGAGATGGTGCTATAAGACCATCTCTTTGAGCTTCTTTTCTTCTCAAAAGCCTACAGCTTGCTTTCTCTCTTAACAAAGCACAGGTCACATTATCCTATTGTATTCTGCATATACTCCTCTCTTTGTGCCCCTTATTGTCTACATCTTTATAATATCTGAGGCTCAAGGCATGGCAGGAAGCACACAGAGATTGATTTGGTGAATCTAAGAGAAGTAAGATGAGTGTGAAGGACTGAAGGCATGGTACCATGTCTCCCAATTAGCCACCATACTATTCTGAGACCACACATTTTGGAGGGCAGCTGGGGAAAATAACTTCCAGTTCCCTGTCCTGGAAATGGGCCTTTTTCAACTGTAAATGTGTTCATAGTGGCACCTTGCAGTAGGCAGCAGGAGAGGAAATCTTAGAATGACCTTCTGTTTGTTGGTCAGCATTGCATCCCCAATCTCTTACTCCCATTCCATTGAAAAGCTAACGGAATGGGATATTGCATGAAGGAGCCTCAGCAGACTTGATGAAGCATCCCAAATGGCTTTTTTATAATTTTCTTACCTTGTGATTTTCCAGACGTTCTTGGCAATGGAAGAAGTGTGATGCTTCAGCAGTCTTCCCCTAAAAACCCTACTTCAGTTACCATGGCTGATACAATTTGGTATGGTTTTGTAATCTTTATAATTATCTTTTTCACTCTTTGCCAGAGAGCCCACATGATCATTCCTAAGTATTCTGAAAAACTGATCACGCAAATGACAGGGAGGTTGTACCTGGCACTTAGCTAACACTTTGTGTTCTTTTATAAAGTGAGCAAGTATGCCTTAAGGTTTTATTATAAAATAAATACATGTTCTCAACACTTTCAGTGCTCTGCAATCTTGACCAAATAAGTTTTTACAAAAGTATCTGGATCCAAACTCATTCCATGACAGGCTCTGGGATCTACTTTAAGCTAGACCTTATGTAGTACCTGGATTTTTACCAGTTAAGTATCTTACTTTGTCCTACTATGACAGACCAAACCCAGAAGAGAGCTGAGTCAAATGTTAAACAATGTCAAGTTACTGCAAACCAAAGATAAGGTGTTCTTTTTGTAAGGAATAGATTGTTACTCCCAGCACTATCCTTGAGATTCAACAACTTAAAAGCCATGATTGATATACACTGAGTAGAACATTCTGTACCTCGTTTTGAGCTGTGTGTTGATATGGTAAATCTAATCAGTGCTCCTTTGAACTATTTAAAATTAGCTCCAAACTCAGAGTCAAAATTAGTCTTTAATTTCCTATCAAACAAAAACTTAAAGTTATTAATAGATATTGTCCAAATGTACAGTAAGTAGTTCAAGAAAGGCAATGCCTTTTCCATTGGCACTTTAATTGGCCAGGAGCAGCCCTCATTAAAAACATCAAACAGGTTTATAGAACCCTCTCTCCTCTGTATTCCAAAGCTTTTTGCCTTCCTCTTGGCCTTTTCCTTTTCCAGAACCTACCCTATGACATTAATAAGGAAAAGGCACTCTGCTGATGGAAAACCAATCCACTTTTAAAACATTCGTGTCAGTCTATAGAGTATTCTTGAGGACCCAGAAATCATCAAGAGAGAAAAGAATGAAACTCTAATTATGCAGGCAGCATAACAAGCGAAGGAAGACAGCTCACAGAGACCTGGCAAACAAAAGAAACATCAATAAGGGGAAGGAGACAGAGGGATGAAGTGGAACCTACCCTTTGTCATAAAGAAAGAATTCTGTAGTGCTGGCTGACATTCAGCTCATGGAATCTTTGAGCCTTGGATTCATAGATTAAAGTTAATGTATTCCAAAAATTATTCTGACAAATTAATCCTTCTTGGATAATCATTTAGCCTCTGCTTGAATTTACCTGTAAAGACAAGGGAATTACTGCTTCAGGTTGTGGCACATTATAGTTTTCTGATTGCTTATGTCAAATCAAAGTTGGCTTCTCAGGACCATTCTCCCATTGGTCTTGGGTCTTCTTTCTAGAGGCATTCATTCAGGAAATTTCTTCTTACTCACAGACAATTTGCTGATTATTTCGGCCCAGTTACTAATATCCTATCATCCTCATTGTAAAAATTTTTGTTCTTATTTTAGAAAATAAAGAGAAAAATATCATCAGTCAGCTATATCTAGACATAGCCAGTATGTTAAAATTTTAGTATATACTTGTATCATCCAGTTTTTACACCTTCTTCTACATATGCTTTGTAGAAAAATTAAGACTATAGTGTACATATTGTTTCAAAGCAGATATTTTTCAGATATCATCAAAAACATATTTTCTATCATATAAATTTTCTTACACTACTTTATTTTTAACAGCTGCATCATGTCCTTTTGTATTGTTAGGCCATGTTATATTCACTCCATTTGTGCTGCTAAGCATTTAGGTGTCTTCTGATATAAAAACACTAGAATTCATATTTATTAATATATATGTGAATATTGACTGACTGCTCATCCTATGCTAGCACTTGTAGAAGGTGCTGGGTAGAAGAAGATAAAACAATTTTAAAAGGATTCCTGCTCTCAATAAGCTTACATTCTTTTAGCTTAATTTATAGTCATCTTATTGTCTTAGGTAATAGGTAATTTTACTTCCCTAGAAGTAAACACCTAAGATAGGGGAACTGTACATTATACATTGGATCAGCATTGGCTATGAAGTAGCCACCCAGGAATATACCATCTGTGTGTGACCTGTTTCCTCACACCATCACCAGCACACAATTTTTATCATTTTGTCGAGACTTCCAAATTTGATAGTTTGACTATGAAATCATATTGTTGTTTTAACTGGAATTTCTTCAATTTCTAGTAATTTTCTGTTAAAACAAGCTGCATTCACCATAAAATATTATACTATGATAAAAGATAAATAAAATATCCTCTCATAAGATAAAAAATTTAAATCAAAGATAAAAAATACATATGACCCCATTTCATCTTTTCCTTGAACTGAATTAAATTGTTTGCTGGTTTCTTCAAATTACTGGTTTACATTTTAGTAAATGTTTCAAGGTATTAAAAACTGAATGTTTTCTTTTACACCTGATTTTTTCTACTGAAAAGCCTTTGACCCCATGAAAACAGGTTTTAATAGGGTTAATGCAGTTATTCAGCCTGTCACAGTAACTTCACTCCCAATTATCTTGCGGTACGTATTTGTCTCAACCAACACATTATTTTAATGTAGCCGTGTTTAATAGCATGTGGAAAGAGTAACTGTGTTTGGTTGTTTAACAGAGTAGGATATGATCTGCTAAACAGACAGCATCATGAAACAGAGAAGAATGAGTCTGTCTCAGAGCACGAGAACAGAGAGTCTAAAACAGGAGTCCAGGCCTCAGTTACACTGGCAAGGTTCTTCTGAGGGTATCAGTGTGGCTTTTCCCAGCTCTACTGCCTTTGCTGAGATGGCATCATGGAGAGGTGGCTAGACATTGCTTCATTGCACTGCCTCATAAGTATGTGACCCTCCAACCAATCAGCCAAATTTGCCTGATGGCTCTCAGACACAGTAGATGCCCCAAATTGAAAGCCCGACCTAGACTAAAGAAGACTCCTAGTGCAGTGGTGGTTTCTCCTTGGTCTATAAGGAATTGGACACACTCAGCTGCTCATGGCTCTTTCCTCCATTTCCCTGGCCTGCTTGCCTTTGACCTTTCTGCCATACCTCTCTCTTCTCTGACATGATTGGGAAGCTAATGCAGATACTAATGACATATTTAGTCCATTATAGATGCATGTTTCCATAAGGCTTCTTCTGGTCCTTCTAATGGGTGTAAAGGCCCCCTCCTCTGAAGCCCCAAAGTAATAATAATGAAAAACACTCTAGTATTTATTATGCTAGGTACTCTTCCTCTAACTCACTCATTTAATCCTCACAACAAAACATCATCTCTATTTTGTGAATGCAAAGACTGAGGGAGAAAGAGGTTAGGTAACTTGTGCAAAGTTGCATTGCTGATAAATAGGAAAGCCAAATTTCCAGCCCAGGCAATCTGGCCCTAGAATCCACTATGCTGTAGTTTTTACCTCTCCTTTGATGGATATATTTAAACACAAACTTTTGCCCTGGACAGTACAACCATTTCAGTTCTCTAGCCTCAAGATAAGGACATAGTGCCCAGAGTGATTTGCCCAAAGTCACACACACTGTCAGGGAAAGGCAAAAGTGGGATTGAAACGAGATGTCCTGGTTCTAACTCCATGATGTTGCTGAAAGAGTGCACCAGGCATCACAATTACAATGTCTTCACTGGAAAGTGAGATATCCTCACCATTTCACTGATTGTAGACACCTACAGAATATATAATGCATTGCTTATAAATGTTATTTTTTCTATTTCACATTCACTATCTGTACTATTATTATTTTAATATTTAATTTTTACCTGATTAGGTCTCATTCTAAGAGATAATATGATTGAAACTATGGCTCTACAGTGCTGATATTTGTTTTTTCTAGAACATGTTAAAACAAATGTTTTTTTCCTTATATGCTTACTAATACGTGGAGCCCACCACTAGAAGAAATAGCTCCATAGCAAGGAAACACTGGTTCAATGGAAAGGACAGAAGACACAGATTTAGGGATGGGGTCAAGTGCTAGCTAGCTGTCACTTGCCACCTTTAGGGCTAACCACCAGAGCTCTGTTTACTCTCATGTAAAAAGGGTCAAAATATTATTCTGTTTATCATCATGGCTGGCTATGAGGCACAAATGAGAAAAGAGATGGTTCTTTATGAGCAAAGTCATCATCATCATCATCAACATCATGTAGTTTTATATTCCTTATAACACCACTCTGAGCACCTATGGATAGTAGATGCTCAAGGCATGCTTATTGAAGGAGTAGAAATGTTTTCTTAGTCCATGCAACTCCAAATATCCACTGGAAATTCAGAGAGGTAAAAGGAAGGTTAAATTTCACTTGCCCTCTTGCATCCATAACGGTGCACTGCATCACAGCTCAATGCTGACCCTCATCAAAGCTCCTATACCTTCACTGTTACCCTTGAGAAATCTAATCACTCTAAGCTTTTCTTGAGTTGGTAAATTTACTGAAGAATTGAAAGATTTATGGAATTGTATCAAATCCTAATCCACATACCTCTGCCAATTCCCTGTTTTTCATTTTCATTCATATTCTCTGTATATATCTATATCTTAAAGGTACATAGATATAGCCATAGCTATAGTTATAGAACTTTTTCTCTCTTTCCCTTTCTCTATCCTTCCTTCTGGCACTGCTCTTCTTACCCACTCTTACCTGTGGGAAGCCCAAACAATTATTATTTCCATGTTTGGACTGTAGCTATAACAATAATAATAGCAGCAGCCTCCTCCTTTTGCATACATTCATCTTTGTTCCTACAACAGTCCTGTAAGACAGGCAAGACAAGTCTCCATTTTACAGGTGAGGAAACAGAGGCTATAACACGCCCCAAGTCAGTGACAATATCATCATAGGAAGTTGACATTTGAACATTGGTCTCCTTATTCTGAGCTCCATGTTTTTTCTTTGACAAGAAGTTCTCAAGTAATCCCCTCTATAAAGCCAGGGTATTTACAATTATTGGAGGAAATGAGATCATAAGGAAAGAGTTTAGCTGTGTAAGCAAAGGATGGGGTCCAATATGGTGTCCTGAAGAATGCTGACATTTAGAAATCAGCTCTAGGAAGAGAAGTCTGCAATTTATTCTGAGATAGAGTGGCCTGAAAAGGAGGAGGAAAATCAGAAGAGGGTGTTGTCACAGGAACTGAAAGAAAAGAATGTTCCAAAATAAGTATGCCCAATTGGATTCCGTTGTTATGAAAAATCCATTAGGAAGAAGCCAGAACAGAGTCCACTGGACATAGAATAATGGAGAGCACTGATGATGTGAGAGCAGTTTCACCAGAGTGATTGGGGAGGAAGCCATCTATCTAGTCATGGGCTGAGGATGAATGGGAGGTTGAAGATTTGAGGATATCACATGTAGACTATTCGGGAGAATGAAAACAGAAAAACAAGGTAGTAGCTAAAGGGGCATGCTTATTCAACAGAGGGGATTTTCTTTGATATCAGAGGCAGTTTGAGTGCTAATGATGTTCATATAATTAAAAAGGAGATGGACTATGCAGAAGGAAAGGTTAATTGAAGGCTTTGTCATTTATTTTCAGTATCTTTTTACTAATCCCTTCCCTCTCTATTTCTTTCTCTCTTCTCTATCTCTGTCTGTCCCTCTCATCTGTCTAATGATCTAAAACACACACCCCCCTCAAATTTCCAATGCCTTGGTACTTGCATGCTGTCTCCCTGAAGGCCTAGCATGCAAGATTGCATTCCACAAAAGCCAGCCTACCTACGTTCGGGTCAAAATTTAACCTCTCTCTTTTTCTCACATCATTCCTTTGTTGAACTACAATGTTTCTTTTCCTGAAGGACATTTTTGCTCCCTCATACCATGAAGTCCTTCAGGCCAACAAATATAGAGCAAAATATGAGTGATAATTCTATTTATGCCATTTCTAATACAAATGTATTAACATTTGTAATGAGATAAAATGGAAATGGTAATCATCCTGTGTATTAGTTTTCTATTGCTTCTTAATAAATTATCACAAATTCCACCACTTAAAATACCTGTTTACTATCACAGTTTCTGTCAGTCAGGAGTCCAGCATGGCTCAGCTGGGTTCTCTGCTCAGAGTGTCATAGGCCAAAATCAAGGTGTTGGCCAGCTGGACTCTCATCTGGAGACTCTGGGAAGGAATATTCTCCAAATTCATTAGTTCTTATAGTCGTAGTACTCAGGGCTCCGTTTCCTTAGTGACTGTCACCAGGGACTGTGCTCAGCTCACACAAGCCACAGGCATTGCTTGACACTTGGAGCCCTCTATCTCCAAAGCTAGGGACAGTGTGTCGAATCTTCTCATGCTTTGAATCTCAGAATTTCTTCACATTTGCCAGCTAGAGAAAATACCGCTTAGGTTAGGCCCACTCATATAATCTCCATATCTTAAGGTGAACTGATTTAGGACTTTAATCCATCTGCAGAATCCTTCACAGCATTATCTAGACTAGTGTTTGATTGACCAGGGACAGGAAACTTGGGGCTATCTACCACACCTAAGAATATTCTGAATTCTTCAAGAAACCTCTCTGCTATACCTGTAGCCACCTGTAATGGACACTGCCCCACCCCCAGTTCCCCAGGCAGCTGAGTTTTATACCATGTGACAGAGGGGCCATCACTTTACCACAAGTTATTGGAGTAAGGGTGGCCTCTCACACATGGAGTGAATTCAGCCCATGATAACTTCCAGTTCCAGGTTCTGGTCCCTCAAGAAACCCATTTGTTTATTTTGTGCTGGAGTTCAGTGAAATGAGTTAGTTTCCCTTTTATTGAAGCCAGTGTGAGCAGATGCTTGTTACTTCAACCAAAAGAGATGTGATTAAGAAACACTTGCTAGTGACACCCTCATTTCCAAGCATTCATTTCAAGGACATTTTGTATGTTCTATGTCCAAAGCACCATCCTAAGCAAGCACTGGCACAGGAGGAAAGGGAACAGCATCTCCATTTTAGGGGGAAAGCTACCACTCTTGAGTTGCAGACTATCAATTGTGTTTTGGAGAGCGTAGAAAATTGATTAAAATGATAGCCCCAGGATGTCCTTCCTGTATCCATGTCCTGAAGCTGTTATTTCTCTGAAGTCAGAGGCCACATTTGCCTGACATTTGACCCAACCATGTGACTTGCCTTGGCCAATAACAAACTTGACAAAAGCAGAAGCTTGAAAAAGCAGGAGCACATTTTTTGCTTCCTCTCTTAGAAGCCCGGAATCACAGTGAGTGTAAGTCCAGGCAGCCTGCAGGAGGATGAGAGAGGGAGAGCTGATCTAGCCCTCCCTGTCCTGGATCTGCCAGCCCACAACCAACGCAATAAGTCAGCCCAAAGAGATGCATGAACAAGCTTCACCCAGATCCACAGAATCACCCACCCCATTCATAGATTTGTGAAAATATAAAGGTTGCTGTTTACAGGAACTAAGTTTTGGGGTGTTTTGTTATGCAGTGGTAGAGAAGTGATACAGAGAAGACTGAGGGGAGGTGGGGGTCCGTGGAGTAGGGGAAAGAGGTGGCGGGAAAATGGAGACAGTTCTATGTGAACAACAATAAAAAAAATTCATTGCATAGAAAAATAAATAAAAATACAAACTCTTAAACTAAAAAAAAAACAAAAACCCAATGGCAGCTTCAGAACTGTGAGTCAGATATTGTCTAACATACTAAAAGTATTTGGAGAGAGCAGAAAATATGTTGCCCCAGATTTATGACTTCATTCATTTGAGAGACTTCAAGGTAAGGAGGCCTTGACTACTTCAAGTACAGCCTAGCTCTCCCTCTGTTCAGATTTTGACAAATCTGCCAGCTTTTTCTGGCATCAGCATCGGGTCTTTTAATTAAGTGATAGAAAGGTAATTAAGACAAAACCATAATTATGTGGGCTATTCTAATGCACCCACAGAGAACAAAAGCAGAGAGTGCCAGCTGCAAACATCTGCAGTAAAAGAAGTCTTGGGACAAAGAGCAGTTTCTAGTCTTGCCTCCTCCTCCTCTTTCAGAAAATACCAGTCTTACAGGGCACTAAATCAGTGGTGAGTTACTACCTGTATAATATGTGCCGTCCGTCTTGTAAGATATTAAACCAAGGTCCCATTTACTCACATGCTGCACCTGTCATCAAGTGTCCAATAAAAATCCTGTCTTCTGGGGGCATGTCAGGAAGAGCAGGGTAGAGTCTTTCCCAAGCCTCCCTCACCAGTCCAGGGGATCCCCCAAGCAAGACACTGTCCCCGTGGCCAGCCCCCAAGGCTGAGTCATCAGAGGCCCTCATCTGCAAATCCCACCTGGCCTGTGGCCACTGGCAATCACACAGAGCTTGGAGAAATGAGTGTAAAAAAGGGAGTGCCTGTGACACACGGGTTACCTCCGTGTCCAAGGTGGTCTGGGATAGGCCTCACCTCAGCAGTGGAGGAGGATGGGTAAGGGACCAGAAGTCAGGAGACCTGAATTTCAATCTTCCTTGCGTCATTTACTCTATGTGTGTCCCTCAATTAAATTCCTAACTTGAGAGATCTTCTGTATTATCTTCCATAAAATAGGGATAATGATGGCTGCTTGCCTACCTCAGAATTCAACTTGATTTTTATAACAGATAATAAATGTTCGTTTTTATTTACATGTTACATTTATTTAAATGGGAAAAGGGACTTCAAATGGTAAGAAACACTCTACAACTAGGCATTCATTTTTCAGTCATGTAATGTGAGAGCATGGACAGCAGGGTCAGACTACCTGGTTTCAAGTCTTGGCTTGTTACTGACTGCGTTACCTTGAGCAGGTTACTTAACTCTACTTGCTCATCTGTAAAATGAGGTTAATAATAATACTTACAATTCTTGGAAAGTAAATAGGTTGTACATAAAACCAAAAATACATGTAACATACATAGTATACAGTGTTTATGCATTATTATTTTGTTGTTAAGTATTACTAATCTCTACTTGGTATCTATGGCATTTATATCTAGATTTCATTCAAGATTACTAAGAAGAAAATAGAAAAATATTTGTATTCATATTTCAGGATTTCAGTTTCTGGATCCTATAGCCAGAAAATTATTTAACTTACCTATGTTTCTTTACCTGCCCAATGATGGTATTGAGAGGATTAAGTCACGTAATCCATATAAAGTGCCTGGACCACAGCCCTTATTCAAAATTATTTACCTTCCCTTTTATTTTTTTAACTGTGGTAAAAATGAAATACATGTCATAAATTTACCATCTTAACCATTTCTAACTATACAGTGCAGCAGTATTAAGTATATCCTCATTGTTGTGTAACAAATTTCCAGAACTTTTCATCTGGCGTACCTGAAACTCTAAAACCATTAAACAACCACCCCTTTTCCCCATCCCCCAGGGCCTGGCAACCACATTCTACTTTCTATGAATTTGACTACTATAGATACCTCATGTAAGTGGAATCATATGGTATTTGTCTTTTGTAATTAGCTTATTATTTCACTTAGCGTAACGTCCTTGGGGTTCATCCATGTTGCAGCATGTGACAAGTTTCTCTTCCTTTTGTAAATCTGAACAGTATTACCTAGTGTGTGTATACCACATTTTGTTTATCTGTTCATCCTTCTTTGCACATTTAGGTTGCTTCCAGCTCTTGGCTATTGTGAATACTGTTGCTGTGAATATGGGTGTGTAGTTGTCTTCCTTTGTCTCTTGTGCTGATGCAAATAAATAACAGGCATATATACTTCCTTTTCATTTTTGTCTCTTCACAGTTAGGGCAAATTATAACTAAATAAAATAGCATTATGGGTGTTATGTTTTTCTTTCTCAAGTTTATTTTTAATACAGACTTCAAGGTGAAATTAACAAAGTTAAAAAAATTAAAAAGAGAAAAAACACTCATTCTGAATTTACATGTTAACTCAGGCACATTTAGTTCCTACTGTGTGCTTGGCACTGAGGGGGGAAACGTCACACTTTTTAAAATGAAATGTAATCTATTCTCCAGCCTTCGTTGTTAACAGAGATGAATCACTGTCAACAACCATCCTATCAGAAATACAGCCTAATTCTAACTT
This sequence comes from Anoura caudifer, assembly GCA_004027475.1. Taxonomy (NCBI): domain Eukaryota; kingdom Metazoa; phylum Chordata; class Mammalia; order Chiroptera; family Phyllostomidae; genus Anoura; species Anoura caudifer. The sequence continues at coordinate 73,926 of PVKU01007331.1, forward strand.
ATTGTTTATTACATCTCTTTACTCCCCCTTAAGACCCTGCCTGTTGCACAGCCTTTAGCACATAGTAGGTATTTAGCAAATACTGTTATTAAACCCTGAATAGAATTTTTATAAGGAAGCAAATCACTCCAACAGAGAACTAATCTCTGAGTAGAAAAAAGAAATGTTTTATATTGAGAAACTAGGAGGGGGGAAGCATTAATTTTTTAAGGAAAGCAAAGTCCTGGGGCATAACTGAGCATGCTTACCTAGGTCAAACATGATAAAATGCTTTTTACAAATTTTTCCTGAGTTAAGCACTTTCCATCAAAGAGGGATTTTTGAATTCATGTGACTTATGCAGTCAATACATATTCTATAAGTTACCAAGATCTCATTTAAAAGTACAAGTTGATTCATTTATTCATGTGGCTTTTTGTCTGAAAGATTCCACACCAATAATCAATTTAACTCCATATTACAAATTCCACTACCTGGTTGAGATCATAGACTAGAAATAAGAACTCATTTGGAAAACTCAAGGCAGCAAATAGTAACAGTTTGATCATTTGAAATGCATTCTGAGGCTTTTTGCCTTAACAATGTACCTTAGGTGTGTCAATGGTGAAAGATAGAGAAGATCAGCAGAAGCAAATTGCAGAAGGAAAAATCTACCATTAATTTCCCTGCTCCATCCCCTCTCAGGTGTTTGAACTCAAGAAATAAGGGTATTGAAAGTGGGCAGAAGGTGGAGGCAACCTTCCCTGGGCATTGAATCTTTCCTAAGATGGACATAAAAAGAAGCATAACTGAACTGTAGTTATGTTACATTACTATAGAGTGAATACAGACATAGTCCAGACCCATATCTCATCATAGATCTAGATGTTATATTGGATAAAGTACTAGATTACCTCTAAAGCTTTTCATTTCGCTGTAATGCAAATCTGCAATTAAGTAATTTGTTCAAAGTTAAATAAGATCTCCAAGTGACATCACCAAGACTCAAGCTCAAATGCAAGTCTCCTGACCACAAATGTAAGACTTTTAGATATATAATATTTTGATAGATGGATGAATGGATGGATACATACAAACATACATATATACTGTGGAAATTTTATTAAGAAAAAAAGGATCCAGATCCCTGATCACATTTTACCAATCAGATATACTGTCATACTTTTTAAGAAGTCTGACTCCTCTTCCCTGGTTATTTTTCTTTTTAAAAACTAAGTGCCAGGTTGATTATCTGATTGTCCAAACTGACAAACTTAAACATTAAGTGCTCTTAATGCAAGCTGCTCAGCCTGTGAATTGTCCTTCACAGACTCTTGCCTTTTTTGTGCCAAGGTCATTGACATGTGGTATGTAAGAAGACGTCCAGCACACAGCCTGACAACGTCATCCTGTGTCTCCATGAAGGACAAAAAGAAGCTGGCCACCAACTCCCTAGAAAGGCATTTGCTAACTGCCCACTAGCAATTGTTGAGTGCTAACACATGTAGTTCTCCACATGTTTATGCAGAGTCTCAGATTTATCTGACAGTTTTACACCCTCAGGCATGATACACAGTAATTAAAATTAAAAATGTTTTGACAGCCTAAACAAATGGCTATATAAATTAGAAAGCTGTAAAAAGCCACAGTAGCCAAAAATAAAGATATATAGATAAATCATAGAATTATAAACAAGGAGAATGTTTTAATACAGGCATGTTTGTCCCCAGACACTTAAAAATACAGGCTAACTTTAGCCTGAAGGAAGATGGCGGTAAAAAGGAATTGTGGCAACTAGGAAAACCGTTCCTTTCCGCCTAGCAATTCTTTTTTTCTACCCTCTTCTGGTAACTAAAGAAAGGAAGAAATTTGTTCAGGCTTTCCAACTTCCTCTAAAATCTATAATCAGCTGTAGAATCTCCAAGTTTTAAAAGGCACTGAAATCAGTTGCCTAGAATCTTTACTATTAACCTTCCCAAATGTGTAAAATGATGTGGGCTATATAAAACTTGGCTTGATTTCACATTTCTCGAATGCATGGCATAAAACGTGTGTTTATGAAATGAGCCAAGTATATGATCTGCATGTGAATATAATTCCTTTCAACTAGATGTGCACAAATGTTAAAGTGTAAGGTTTCACTTAAATGTAGAGGTTGATATCAGGAGAAATCGTCATATAACCTGGCCTGAATATTTCTCCATTTATCACAAGTAAGCCTGCTCACCACTGCTGTAATGCATTGAAGTACTAGGATATTTCAAAAAATGGAAAAAAAAAATAATTGGAAGTAATCAATGGGGTTTTCTACACTTAGAAAGGCCAGATTGCCAGAAACCAGCCATATCATGTGGATAGTCTTTATGATAAGTTTTCAAAGCAGTCCTTTATTTGGCAGTGTTCCTAAAGATTCATTGCCATATCGTTGTCATGTCTCATATATCCATAGATTAAGAAAGAACTAAAAACACCAAGGCTTTTTGTGGTAATCCTCTTAGACCCCTCCTGCTTTGTCCTGAGATCTTGCTTTCAATTCTTTGTTTTCTTGACTCCATTTCATATTTTTCATTTCACTGTTGCCTTTCTTGACTTAGCAATGCTATTTGGTCTTCCCAATTTAATATTCTCTCCACCCCTTGCCCCAAACAAAATATTAGCAAACCAGATTCAGCAATACATTTTAAAAAATCATATACCCCAATCAAGTAGGGTTTATTCCTGGGATGCACAATATTTGCAAATCAATTAGTGTGATACATCGTATAAACAAAATCAAGGATAAAAACCACATGATTATATCAATAGATGCAAAGAAAGCATTTGCTAAAATCCAGTACCTATTTATGATAAAAACTCTCAGCTAAGTGGGAAGAGAGGGAACATACCTAAACAGAATAAAGTCCATATATGACAAACCCACTACTAGCATCATACTCATTGGACAGAAATTTCAAGCCTGCCCCTCCAGATTGGGAAAAAGACAAGGGAATCTGCTTTCACCTCTCTTATTCATCATAGAGCTGGAAGTCCTAGCCACAGCAATCAGAAAAGAAGAAGAAATCAAAGGTCCAAATTAGAAAGGAAGAAGTAAAACTGTCATTATTTGCAGATGACATGATACTGTACATAGAGAACCCAAAAGATTCCACCAAGAGACTACTCAAACTGATAAAAGAATTTACTAAAGTAGAAGGATACAAAATTAATCTAGGAATCAGTTGCATTTTTATATGCCAATAAAATACCTAGTAATAAATCAAACCAAGAATGTAAAAGATTTTCTGAGTACAGACTCAGAAAATCATGAGACACTGAAGAAAGAAATTGAAGAAGATACAAATAAGTAGAAGCACATACTGTGTTCATGGACATGAAAAATTAACATCATTAAAAGGTCCATACTACTGAAAGCAGTCTATAGATTCAACTCAATTTCTATCAAGGTTCCAATGATGTATTTCACAGAACTAGAACAAACACTTCAAAAATTTATATGGAAACACAAATGGCCCCAAATAGCAGTAGCAATCTTGAGAAGGAATGAAGTTGGAGGAATCATGCTACCCAATAACCAAGTATAAGGCCATAGGAGTGAAAACAGCCTGGTACTGGCATAAAAAAAACAGACACATAGACCAGTGGAACAGAATAGAGAGCCCAGAAATAAACCTACCCCTTTATCATCAATATTTGACAGAAGAAGCAAGTACATACAATGGGCTACAGATAGTTTGTTCAATAAATGGTGTTGGGAAAATTGTACAGTTACACGCACAAAAATGAAACTAAACTACTTTCTTATGCTACACTCAAGAATAAGTTCAAAATGGATTAAAGACTTAAATGTTAGACCCAAAACCATAAAAATCCTGGAAGAAAACATAAACGGTAAAATCTCAGACATTGCCCATAGCAATATTTTATCTGATATATCTTCTCTGGCAAGGGAAACAAAAGAAAAAAATAAACAAATGGAGCTACATCAAACTAAAAAATTTTTGCACAGCAAAGGAGACCATCAACAAAATAAAAAGACAGTCCACTGAATGGGAGAACATAGTCACTGATACATCTGATAAGGGGTTAATATCCAAAATTGACAAAGAGCTTATAAAACTCAACACCTACAAATATTTAAATGAAGGAAAAGATTAAGTCTAAGGAAACAGTAATGAGGACAGGGTTGTATTACAAGATTTTTTTTAAACAAAGTAACAATTTAAAAAAATTGCTCAAATGTAAATGTTGACAATTGATTGAATTTTTTAAACCACTGTCTGTCCCTCTTCCACAAAACAAAAGCAGGCCAGAAATGGTCCCCAGCTCATAATTTGAAACCTATAATTAAGGCTTTTGTATTAGTTGTCTATTGTTATGAAACAAATTACCCTCAAATTTAGCAGCTTTAAAACAATAAACATTTATCTAATGCAGTTTCTGAAGGTCAGAAATCCAGAGGTGGCTTAGCTGGATTGTTCTGGATCAAGGTCTCTCACAGATTGCAATTAAGCCATTGGTTTGGGCTGCAGTCACATCCAAGTATGACTGGGATTTACATACCTGGCTGTTTGCTGGAGTCCATTTCTCTCCATATGGGTCTCTCTATTGGCCATCTGAGGGTCCTCAAAACATGGTAGCTCACTTCCCCCAAGTGAGTGAGCTATGAGAGAGAGCAAATTAGAAGCCATGATGTCCTTTGTGGCTCAGTCTCAGAACATATGTCATCACCTCTGCCTAATTCCATTGTTCATACAGACCTGCTCTGGCATAATGTGGGAGTGGACTACACAAAGTTATACTACCATGATGGGGGCATTACTGGGACATTTTGGACACTGGCTATTTCAGTGCCAGAAGCCTCAAATGGGCCAAATGTTACCTATTTAAATTTAATTCAGGAATTTAGACCATAATTCTGGTACCCTTTCCGTCCAGCTTTCCTTCATCATTTATTTCTTTTCTGCCCTCCCTTATCACCAACTTGACTCACAGGAAAACATCTGCTTTCCTGTTCAATAATCTCTTCAGGCTGAGATTCATCTGCTAGTTCCTGCACTTCTGATCCTCCAGTCCTGACGAAGTGAACTATTTATGTGTTTAACTTTGGGTTCCAGCTGGCAATGTGTAGTACCATATGCCAGGGGTCTGGGAGGCAGTGTGTAGAAATTAGAATTAGGAGTCTGCAGGTAACTGTGACTCAGATTCCAAAACTCTGTTAAGCAAACATAGAAAACAGAGTAGGTGTGATGTTCTGTGCTGGTATTTGGGGATTTAGAGATAAATCTGAAACAGCAGAGATATCAGGATTCAGGAATATAGTGGCTACACAGAGGGTTGGGAAATCAGCCAGGAAGTATAGTGATGGAGAGGAAACCATGGAAGGGGTCTCAAGAGATGTCTGGTGAATGTGTTTGCAGAGTGGTCAAGAGACAAGAGTGTAGAAATTGGAGAGAGTTGGGGCATAGCACATTTACTAAATATGTCTCAATTTTCCAATGCTTTCTCCTAGAGTTAATGTCAACATGTAAGAGTCACTGGATCCAAGTGTGAAGGGGAATGAGATAACAGCTGCCTGAGGGAAAAGCCACCATGACTGTAGTTGAGTTTAGATAATGGTTGGCAACTGGAATTTATTTGGGCTCAGTTACCTCATCTGTAAAATAGAAATAATAGCAATATTAAATATTTTGTTTAATATAAAATGAGATGAATAATTACATAAATATGTGTAGATATATGAGGTCTGTCCAGACAGTTTCCAGACATATAATAAGAAAAATAGAGACATTATTGAAGAAGATACAAGTTATAAGAAACATTGTACACAGGACAATGACGCCTCAGTCCCCTTCAAAGCAGGCACCTTAGGACCTCACACACTTCTCCCAATCACCATCAGCTGCCCTGTCATATTTTCCTGAATTTCATCAACTGTCTGAAATTTCTCCCCTTTCAAAGGTGATTTTGGTTGGGAAAAGTCAGAAGTTGCAGGGCACCAAATCTGGGCTGTAGGGGAGCTGAGTAACCTGGGTGATTTGATGTTTCGCCAAAAAACTCTGCACAAGATGCGATGTGTGAGTGGGTGCATTATTGTGATGAAGTTGCTAATCACCAGTTGCCCATAACTGCAGGCTTCTGAATCATCCAAATAGTTTCCATGGAGAAATGTTCAAGTTTAATGCAAAAGTTAACACAGATTCATTGCCCTACTCGTTCAGTCATTTTCAATGTGATGGCCACGCAGTGCACATGCTCACTCAGTGGCATCTACTGCCCCCACTGACTAGTACAATGAAGTCTTCATTGTTCACCTATGCACATTCCACTCCACTTTCCTTGGCTGTCATGTTACATTGATGTCACAAAAACTGTTCTTACATTAATGATGGTTGAACTTTTTCCAGACAGACCTCATATTATATAAGGCCTCACAAGTTTGTTATGAAAATTTATTTAATTCATTTACTATATCAAAGGCATTCAGAGCAGTCTCTGGTACATATGTGCTAAGCCCTTTTTTGTTGATTATCATTTTTCAGTAATCAGGGCCACATTTCCTAATTTCAGGGGGAGATGGTTTACAACCATGCTAATTTACATCATGCTAGTTTAGATCAAGTGTCTACTCCAGATAACTGATAAGAATACCCTGGGGCAGTGTACTTGGAGGAAAGAAAGATGAGGCCCAGCAGAACCCTGGATAATACCAACAACAAAAAGACAGGATAAGAAAAATTGTATAATTATTCAATGTTAAATATGCTTAATGAAGATAATACTCTCCTACATAGATTGCACATCTCTATGGTTTTTAAAAGTAGTCTCAATATGGTATACATTTTATTGATTTTATAGGTTGTCATTATGATAATTGAGTTTTATACTAAGGTATGATATCTCAATGCCTTTTAGGTATTTTGTTACATAATGCTGGATCCTATACTTCTAAACTTTTAAAGTTTTTATATTTGCTATTATATAAAGGAGTCAGCAAAACTACCCTGATAATAGTTTTTATTTATTATTATCAGAATCCCAAATTCACATAGGTTCTCCCATTTTTCAAATTTGCTGCTTTTGTTTATTCCTTGGGAATTGATGACCAAGCATGTAAAGATTATCTGCAAAAATATAGATAGATTCTAAGTCAGTCTTCCTATGCAAAAAAGTAGACAGATTCTCAATCAGTCTTCCTATGCATAAAATGCATTTGGGCCTTATTCTATCTATTTAGGTTGATTAGGGATCTTTCCTTGCTTCTAAATAGTTGATCCATCCTGATGAGTGATTATTACATTATTATGAAGATTTCAAATAGAAAGAGATTTAGTATAGAGAAGTAGAGGCTTACACAGTGGTAGGAACTGTGATAGGAAAGACAGGAGAGAGGACAAATCAGGAAAGTCTCTTTGAGGGAAATCAGGAAACCAAAGAATCACAGGGAAGCTGCATACAATGAACCCAACTGCCTGTAGCACTGGTGTGTGATTCTCACAACTTGAGGGTGCAACAAAAACTGGTTCTAGTGATTTCAGTTGTCTGCATTATTTCAAGGGTGAGCCTCAAAAGATACACTGGAATCCAGGGAATCCCCCAAATGCTTGATTTCAGGAGACTCCCCCGAAACCAAGAGAAGCTGTTGCAGATCATCTCAGCTACCTATCTACAGCTGCTGCTGGAATAATGACTTGTTCACTTCCACTTTTGAATCTTTTACAATGCTTTTATCCTGTATAGTATCTCAGACCCATATAGTGAAAAAAAATCCTGGAAAGCGCAGATCCACACTTGTAACGCAAAGGAAAATATAATAGGGGTTGGGGGTGATGCCTAGCTGACAATACAGAGTATGACACAGCCCACCTTCTTATCAATTTAGTAGTTATTCTCTCATATTTAAATTTTCAAATAATAGCATCATGCTTATGACTAACATATAGAGATATAATTTATATAACCAAAGATGTGCTCACTTTGTCTGAAAGATGGAAAATAAAAATTTTGTTACCTCTATATTTTCTCTGAGTAATTCTCATTCCTTTTCTCCATGAATCCTCTTCTGATATTCTGTAACTTAAAAAAGAAATTATTGATATATAAATATTATATATATAATAAATATATAAAACAAAGCTATGAACAAAATACATCTATCTACTACATTCCCATTTCTGAAACTGGTCATAAGGCCATGCAGAGAAGAAAGCCATCTCTTCTTCTGTGGTTTATTCTCTATTCCATTTATTTCAGTTAGGATCACAGCTATTTTTGACCCAGACCCTAATTTCTAGAGCCATTAATGATCCCCCCAGTGTTGCATTGTTATAGTGTCCCAATAACTTTTACTCTGTATGTATAAGTTCTAAGAATCTCACAAGAGAATATCCTGCTTTCAGACATGCTCCTTCGTGTCTCACTGTGTAACATTATGAAACTGCTCCCATTTCTCCTTGATGATCAAGTGAGCCTGATACCTCCATCTAGCACCATAGTGCTTCTTTGCTTGAAGCATTGGGTATTATGTCAATATGGCTAGTGACAGAAGAAGCCCAAAGTGCCAGGTAGTAGCCTCAACTTCCAGTTAGTTGCAGTCATCAGTATTCCCCTAGTGGAAGCACTCCTCCCTTGGAAATTAATAGCTTTAAGCCAGAGATTTCAAAGTTTCAAAAGCAGGAAACAAAACATTTTGAAGTAGATTATTAAGCAATAATAAAGAAGCCAATTTTATCTCTTTATTACCAAAATTGTATAGGTTATCTATAAGAAAAAACAGCTCCAATAATTGGTTTCTGGTTTACAATATATACTGAGCCATATTGCTTTTTCCCAGATCTGTAACTGCTAGCACCATAACTAGGTCCTCAGTCGGCTGTTCCACTATTCTATCAGGCTAGTTACTTTGGGGTTATAAGATAGATAGGGAACTGCCAGCCAAGATAGAGGTGTAGCTGGACATGCTGTGCCTCCTTTCACAGCCAAGATTAGGGACTACAAAAATATAGAACCAAAAAAAAAAAGAAAAAGAAAACCCAACCAGGACAGAGGGAGGATTGAGTTGTGCAGGAGTCCAATGGCAATTCACCCAGACTGGTGACCGAAGGAGGCCCCATGACTAGAGGCAGCTAATAGACTGAAGGAAGCCCCAAGACTGGGGGCAGCTCTGCAAGTAGGAGTGGCCCTGCAACCCGAGGTGGCCCTGGGACCAGGACCAGGGGTGGCTCTGTGACCGGGGGTGGCCCTGCAACCTGGGGAGGCCCTGAGACTGGGGGCAGCTCTATGACCAGGGGCGGCCCTGCAACTGGGGGCGGCCCTGTGATGGGGGAGGCCCTGCGACCGGGGGCACCTGAGCGACCAGAGGCAGCCCTGGGACTGGGACTGGAGGTGGATCTGCAACCGGCGGCCCTGAGACTGGAGGAGGGGGTTTTGTGGAAGACCCAGAACATACACCCATGATCCTAGCTGAAACAGTGGAAGCTGTGAATACCAGGATACCTGAAGGAGACTGCACCACTGAATCTCACAGGTATTCTAGCACAGAAGTTCACACCATAAACCCAGGGAACCAGAACAGATCAATTTAAGAAGCTGAGGCTGACAAGAAGAGTCTCACAAACAATGGGAAGACAAAGAAACAATCCCCAAATGAAGGGAAAGGAGGAAGCCCTAGAAAGAATGCTAAATGAAATGGAGGCTACTCAACTATCAGATTTTGAGTTCAAAGCAATAGTTGTCAGGAAGCTCCAAGAGCTCTCAAAGAGCTACCAGAAGCTACAGGGAAGCTACGATGAACTCACTGCAAACTATATCAACATGAAAAAGGAAATAGAAACTATCAACAAGGGCCAAGAGGAAATGAAGAACACTATTTCTGAACTGAAGAACACAGTGGAAGGGATGAAAAGCAGAATCAATGCAGCAGAAGATCAGATCAGCCAGTTGGAGGACAAAGTAGAAAAAAACACCCAGAAAGAGCAAGAAAAGGAAAAGAGGCTCAGAAAGAATGAAGAGGGATTAAGAGAAATGCAAGACAATATGAAACGTAATAATATCCATACAACAGGGATTCCAGAAGGAGAAGAAGAAGAGCAAGAAATAGAAAACCTATTTGAAAAAGTAATGATGGAAAACTTCCCTAATTTGATGAGAGAAAAAGTCACACAAATCCAGGAAACATAGAGAGTCCAAATCAAGAGAAACCCAAAGAGGCCCACTTCAAGACACATCATAATTAAAATGGCAAAATTCTAAGACAAAGAGAGAATCTTAAAGGCAGCAAGGGAGAAAAAGGAAGTAACATACAAGGGAGCCCGATTAGGTTAGCAGCTGACTTCTCAATAGAAACACTCCAAGCCAGAACAGAATGGAAAGAAATATTCCAAGTAATGAGAACCAAAGGCCTGCAACCAAGACTACTTTACCCAGGAAAGTTTTCAATCAAGATAGAAGGCCAAATAAGGAGCTTCCCAGACAAAAGAAGTCTAAAAGAATCCAACTCTACCAAACCAGTTCTTCAAGAGATACTAAAGGGACTGCTTTAAGGAAAGGAAGGAAGAGAGAGAGAGAGAGAGAGAGAGAGAGAGAGAGAGAGAGAGAAGAGAGAGAGAGAGAGAAACACAGGTTCGGAAATGGCAATGAATCAGTACCTATCAATAATAACCTTAAACATAAATGGATTAGATGCTCCAAGTAAAAGACATAGAATAGCTGAATGGATAAGAAAGCATGACCCACACATATGCTACCTACAAGAGACTCACCTCAGGACAAAAGATCTACACAGACTCAAACTTAAGGGCTGGAAACAAAATTTCAAAGCAAATGGACAGGGAAAAAAAGCTGGGGTAGCAATACTCATATCAGACAAAATAGACTTCAAAAGAAGGGCCATAAAGAGAGACCCAGAATGTCACTTCATAATACTTAAGGGAAGAATCCACCAAGAAGACATAAACATCGTGAATATATATGCACCCAAAATGGGAGCACTGAAATGCATAAAGAAAATCGTAGAGGGCTTCAAAAAAGATATTGACAGCAACACAATTATAGTAGGGGATTTTAACACTCCACTGTCAAAAATGGACAGATCTTCTAAACAAAAATATCAACAAAGATACTGTGGCATTGAACAACACTCTAGAAGAAATGGACTTAACTGATATATATAGAGCCCTTCATCCCAAAGAAACTAAATACACATTCTTTTCAAATGAACATAGATCATTTTCAAGGATAGACCACATGATAGGACACAAAACAAGCCTCAACAAATTCAAGAAAATTGAAATCATACCAAGCATTTTCTCTGACCACAAGGGACTGAAACTAGAAACCAACCCTAAGGGGAAAAACCCCAAACCCTCAAAATCATGGAGATTGAATAACATGTTATTAAACAATGAATGGGTCAAGAATGAAATTAGGGAAAAAATAAAAAAGTTTCTGGAAACAAACGAAAATGAACTCACAATGACCCAAAACTTATGGGACACAGCAAAGGCAGTCCTGAGCGGGAAGTTCATAGTGATACAGGCCTACCTAAAAAAGATAGAAACATTTCAAATAAACAACCTAACCCTACACCTACAAGAACATGAGGAACAACAACAAAGACAGCCCAGAGCAAGTAGAAGGAAGGAAATAACCAAGGTCAGAGCAGAATTAAATGACATAGAGACAAAAGCACAATTTGAAGGATCATTGAATCCAGGAGCTGGTTCTTTGAAAAGATAAACAAAATTGACAAGCCTTTGAGCAGGATCATCAAGAAAAAAAGAGAGAGGACCCAAATAAACACAATCAGAAATAAAAGAGGAGAGATTACAACTGACACCACAGAAATACAAAGGATTGTAAGAAATTACTATGAAGAACTATATGGCAAGAAATTTGAAAACCTAGGTGAAATGGACAAGTTTCTAGAAAAATATAATCTTCCAAAACTCAATGAGGAAGAAACAGAAAGCCTGAACAGACCAATAACAGCAGATGAAATTGAAGCAGTAATCAAAAAACTCCTGACATACAAAAGCCTTGGACCAGATGGTTTCACAGGAGAATTCTACAAAGCATTTAAGGAAGAGCTAACCCCTATCCTTCACAGACTATTACAAAAAATTCCAAAATGATGGAAGACTCCCAAACTCTTTTTATGAAGCCAGCAGCATCATCCTAATCCCAAAACCAAATAAAAGCACAAGAAAGAAAGAAAACTTCAGGCCAATATTGCTGATGAACATAGATGCTAAAATCCTCAACAAAATATTGGCAAACCGCATCCAACAATACATTAAAAAGATCATACACCATGACCAAGTGGGATTCATCCCTGGGATGCAAGGATGGTTCGATATTCCCAAATCAATAAATGTAATACATCACATAAACAAAAGCAAAGACAAAAATCACATGATCATATCAATAGATGTGGAAAAAGCATTTGATAAGGCACAGCACCCATTTATGATAAAAACACTCAGCAAAGTGGGAATAGAAGGAGCATTCCTCGACATAATAAAGGCAATATATGAGAGGCCTAGAGCCAACATCATACTCAATGGGCAAAAATTAAAATCTTTTCCACTAAAATCAGGAACAAGACAAGGATATCCATTTCACCACTTCTATTCAATATAGTATTGGAAGTCTTAGCCACAGTGATTAGACAAGAAAAAGAAAATAAAAGGCATCCAACTCGGAAAGGAGGAAACAAAACTATCATTGTTTGCAGATGGCATGATAGTGTACATAGAAAATCCTATAGACTCTGCCAAAAAGCTGCACAACCTAATAAATGAATTTGACCAAACAGCGAGATACAAAGTTGATATCCAGAAATCAAAGGCATTTTTGTATACCAACAATGAAACAACAAAAGCAGAAATCAAGAAAAAGATCCCATTTGATATAGCAAAATGAAAAATAAAATACCTAGGAATAAACCTAACCGGGGAGGTAAAAGACCTGTATGCAGAAAAACTAAACAATACTGAAGAAAGAAATCGAGGAAGACACAAAAAAATAGAAACATATAGCATGTTTATGGATCGGAAGAATCAACATCATCAAAATGTCCATACTCCCAAAGCAATTTACAAATTCAATACAATACCTATTAAAGTACCAATGGCATATTTCACAGACATAGAACAAATACCTCAAAAATTTATATGGAACCATAAACGACCCCGAATAGCTGCTGCAATTTTGAGAAAGAAGAGCAAAGTAGGAGGGATCACAATACCTGATACCAAACTGTATTGCAAGGCCACTGTAATCAAAATAGCCTGGTACTGGCATAAAAACAGGCACATGGACCAGTGGAATAGAATAGAGAGCCCAAAAATAAACCCAAGTCTCTACAGTCAATTAATATTCAACAAAGGGGGCAGCAACATAAAATGGAGTAAAAATAGCCTCTTCAACAAGTGGTGTTGGGAGAACTGGATAGCTACCTGCAAAAAAATGAACCTTGAGCACCAACTTACACCATACACAAAAATAAATTCAAGGTAGATAAAAGATTTAAATATAAGCCATGACACCTTTAAAGTCCCAGAGGAGAACATAGGCAGGAAAATCTCAGATATTTCACGCAGCAACATTTTTACTGATATGTCCCATAAAGCAATGGACTTAAAGAAAAGAATAAACAAATGGGATCTCATCAAAATAAAAAGCTTCTACATGGCTAAAGAAAACGGTATTAAAATAAAAAGAGAACCAACTGTATGGGAAAACATATTTGCCAATGATACCTCAGACAAGGGTTTAATCTCCAAAATAAATAAAGAACATACACGACTCCACTCTAAGAAGACAAGCAACCCAATTAAAAAATGGGCAAAGGACTTGAACAGACACTTCTTCAAGGAGGACATACAGAGGATCCAGAGACAAATGAAAAGATGCTCAATATCACTAGCTATCAAAGAGATGCAAATTAAAACCACAATGAGATACCACTTCACACCAGTCAGAATGGCCATCATAAACAAAACAACAAACAACAAGTGTTGGAGAGGTTGTGGAGAAAAGGGGACCCTAGTGCACTGTTGGTGGGATTGCAGACTGGTACATCCACTATGGAAAGCAGTATGGAATTTTCTAAGAAAACTAAAAATGGATCCACCTTTTGACCCAGCAATTCCACTGCTAGGATTATATCCTAAGAACCCTGAAACACCAGTCCAAAAGAACCTATGCACCCCAATGTTCATAGCAGCACAATTTACAATAGCCAAGTGTTGGAAGCAACCTAGGTGCCCATCAGTAAATGAATGGATCAAAAAACTATGGTACATTTACACAATGGAATTCTATGCAGCAGAAAGAAAGAAGGAGCTCCAACCCTTTGCAACAGCAGGGATGGAACTGCAGGTCATCATGCTAAGTGAAATAAGCCAGGAAATGAGAGACAAATACCATATGATCTTACCTTTAACAGGAACCTAACCAACAAAACAAACAATCAAACAAGGAAAATATAACCAAAACACTGAAATTGAGAACAGGCTGACAGTCACCAGAGGGGAAAAGGGAGGGAAGATGAGGGGAAAAGGGGAAGGTTTTTCAGGAACCAAGTATAAAGGACACATGGATTAAAAACTAGGGGGGTAGAAATGGGAGGGAAGTGGGGAGTGCTGGGACAGTGGGCTGAGATGGGAGTAAAAGACAAAAAACTGTACAAGAACAGCAATTAATATATATATATGGTAGATAGGACCAGTGAATACTGCGGTTGTGCATCTATTTTGTTGTAAAGTTTATTTCTTTGTCCGAAGTAATGGTGAGTGTGATGCCTTGATAGTGAAAAAGATATTTAGTAAATCCACAGATGATGTTGTGGGTGGAATTGTTGTAGATTATAGGGAGGGTAAGCAAATAATAGATATACTAACTGTCAATTCCAGTTGAGTAAAAATTTAAGACTTAGGATGTAGAGTTCCAGTGTGATTACTTGCCACTGAGAGGTTGACCAGTCTTCCCAGGGAATGATGCCATATTAAGCACTCAGTGTTGCCTCTACTGCTGCTATGGTGGGACTCCACAGTGACTGTTTATCCATATTGTTAAATCCATATGTAATTTTTAACCTAAATCCTTCCTGCAAAGGCTACATTGTTCATAAAACCATTACCGGAGAAAGAGGCTGACTGAGATCCACTGAGAAAATCATCTTGTCCACCTGATTAATAAGATACTCCTTTACAGGGAAACCTTTTATGAGCATTCACATGAATACAAATAATCTCATACCCTGTGCCCACTCTGAGATAGTTCTAGCCTTTTACTT